>JAJJMB010017752.1:3025749-3060709 GCA_023531105.1 Papaver atlanticum | reverse complement strand
AACCTAAGGTTAAAGGAGAATCGACTCTAGTCGCAACTAGTATCACACAAGAGGTATGGGATTAGGTTTCCCAGTTGCTAGAGTTCTACCTTATATAGTCTTCAAATAAGGGATTGCAATCTAAGTTACCTTGGTAACAAAGCATTCAATATTCACCGTTAGATGAAAACCTGGTTAGACTCAAGCTAATATCTTTCAACCGTTAGACCAAACTTAGCTTGTTACACGCAAATGAAAAGTGACTTCATTTAGATATGAGTAACCATACCTAAATGTGTACACCTTGTTGGATCAACAATAGTTAACAGAAGTTAGCCATATGAACACTTTCATATCAACCATATCATCTTAACCATAACTAGTTCTAAAAAGATGAGGGTACCCAAATATACCTCAATCTAAAACTTTTCACCCTATAAGTCCTTTTCCGAAAGTGATTGTCTATGGACTTAGTCGAGACAATACAACTAATTGGTTCACACTTCGTGTGATCGTCTATGGATTCAAGATCGAGACAATACAACAACGAAGTATGTTTACTTGATAATAGGTTCGGACTTAACCAAACACTAGGGATTATCTATCAAGTTAAATAAGAATTAACGTTTGTGTATTTTACTTCTAATTATAATAAAACAATTATAATTGCGGAAATAGAAAAGTAAAAGACACAGCAAGATTTTGTTAATGAGGAGACCGCAAATGTAGAAAAACCTCGGGACCTAGTACAGAATTGAATACTCTCAGAATTAAGCCGTTATACAAAATCAAACCAACTTCGTATAGTTGAGACCAAGCAACTAAACCTATAGTTCACCTAGTTCCCTCAGTATTCCCAAGCCTCCAACTTGTAAAAAGTCACGTGCTTGGAACAATTCCTTTGGTTTATATTCCAAATAGTAAAGGAACAACAAATCTGTTTGGTAACAACTCTTTTCAAACAATGTGATATGAGTTTGACAAAGGCTCTTCCGTTTAACCAATAAACTCCTTTGTCGGGTCCTTAGATCAATCTCTCAACAACTACTGAAGTAATTGTTAGACTATGCAATCAATACTATTAATCACAAAGAAGTGTATTGATGCCGATCCACTCAACTAATCAATCCAATCTATCACAAAGATAAACTGATTATAGTGGGAACCCTTTCCAGCCGAAACAAGTATTGTTCACACCAAAGATTAGGAACCCAAAAAGTATTTTTGTCTTCAAATCTTCTTTAATCATCAATCAGCACCTGCACATAATCAACTTGAATCTCTTGTGATCAATCACACACTGAACGGAGTCTGTTAACGTTGGATTGTCATAAGACGTCTTTAGATCTACAAACAGTCTAAACATCCTCGTCGAAACTTCGATCTAGTTTGAGTGAATCTTATATCAGAAGAGAAGATTCTCAAGCATAAACAAACTAGGTGCAATCAAAGTTCAACAACTGTTAGTCAATCAAATCAATCGAAAACTAATAATAAACCGCAATTATCTAGTTTCCCACCAACGGTACTAATAGATCTTCTCAATCCAAAAGAAGTCTTTAAACTGAGCGGCCATAAGAGATTTCGCCTAATCAGGTTATTTTCCTCTCCGAATAGGCGGCTCCACCAGTAACAACACAACTAGGTAGTTTTGGTGGCTCTGAGGATTTGTTTGCTCGAAATGCAAACTTCAATATTTATAGACAAGGAAGTTTGGACACCAAGGAATTTCCAAAACCGAATATTCTCAAAGATATGCAATAAACACAAAATCGGTTTTCATAACTCCTGGAAATGCACTATCCAAATATTAACCGAAATCCTAATAGAAAAATCTATAATCAGTAAATTCACATTACTAATTATTATTTTCTAAAGATATGCCTTTATTTGCTGGAGAATAAATAACATATAAAAGCTAAGAAACCTTAAATAAAAGATTCTCAATTTATTTCGATCATGGGATTCTCCTTTAGCTATTAAGGAATATCTTTGAACAATTAATGATAAGAGTTACTACACATGTTCAAAGTATTTCGACATCTTTACTTTGCAAGTTCTTTTTCATACTTACAATCTTGGAAACGATTTTCCACACTTCCAAACGAATTTAGAATTGGTTCGTCTGAATTCCAAGAACTATGTGATTGATTATCCTATCAAATCACCAATCATTGGTTTCACGGTTCTACCAAAACAAGTTCGGTTCTACCTCCATGTGAGTACCGTGCATAGTCACGCTAGTTACCAAAATTCGGTTGACTATGTACTAAGATCGGTTCCCCACAACTTATGGTAACTACCTGTATTCGGTTGCACATGTCCATAGGATCGGTTCCCCCAAAACTACAAACTTGTTGCACATGTTCATAGGATCGGTTCCCCCATCTACTAAAAACGTGTTGCACCTCTTACAAGGATCGATTCCCTCTTGTAAATTTGTTGCACCTCTTACTAGGATCGGTTCCCCAATGACTAGATAAAAGTTGCTATTTACAAGGCATCGATCATACCATCTTGAGTGATTACTTAAGATCGGTTTCACTAATAAAAGTCATACCAATACATAAGTCAGGCCTTGTGAATATTTTTACCAAGATACATAAACAAGTTTATGAGCGGTTATACTAAACACACATATTGGTAATTCAAAATAGATTTGCAATGAATAACAATACCAATAAACCTAGCGATTTCCCTTTCGATTCACAAAACAAGTTTATGAACTTACTTCCTTTAAACGAATGTAAAACATTATTTCCTAGGATGAAATCTTCACTCATACCCATACATAATCATAATAGCATTCATATGATCATGTCGATGTCTTATATACAAAGTTTAATGGTTAAGCAATAAACCTCGTATTGTATTCCTTTATACTATGTCTAACTAGAGTATCATACATAGCTTCACATTTATATTTTCAATATTCACGACTTGAAAGATACGTTAGGGAATGAAACAGTTCAAGTCAAATATTACTAACCTAAAGAGGAAGGATGATGTTGTCGTTGTAGCTCCATACTTCTTCACATTCTTCAAGTCTTCATGTAATACTTGTAAGTCTCATATCCTAATACTTTCAAGCTAACCTATACAAAGTTGACTCTAGTATATAATCAAGCGACTCTTTAAATGAGTTTTGATTCACTAAAATATGACAACCAAACTTGACAAACCAACACTTGGTGGATTCAACCGAGCTATGCTCTAACAATCCCCCCCTTTGTCAATTTTTGTGACAAAACTCTTACATCATATGGATAAACAAATTACAAAAATTCATTATACACATACGCTTGATTCCAAGTTCAACAGCACAAAACCTGCATTAAATTCAATTCTTAAATGTCGCTGCTGACATTATAATAACAAAGCAAATACTCCCCCTAAAGGTAAGATAGGTAGATTTTCAATCCGCACGTCTTTGTTATTTCCATGTAGTTCCTCATAACTACATATCATATGGTATGTGACTCCCCCTTAGTCTATGCTTTCACTCTTTTCGTTAGAATAAACGTTTTAGCATAAATGTCCTTTCCCTTAGTGATACCAACTCACAATAAGTCAATTTCACTTGTTTACTCCATATATTTCTCCCCCTTTTTGTCACAAAATGACAAAGAAACGAAAAAATAAAGGACAAACCGAAAGGATCTTACAAATCTCACAAAGAGAAATTGCAAACCTATAAGAGTTGAGCACGAGGGTTTTACACACAATTTTAGATAACCAATATCAAAACCGAAACTACAAGTAATTTGGTTTTAACATATTATCTAGGAAACAATTGCCCGAAGCAATTTTCCCTAATAGTTTAGCACTTTAAAAATCAACTAAGCACCTTAGTTATTTTGCTAAACCGATTGTACAAATATAATCGCTTGTTCGATAAGACCAAAATAAAGATTAGAATTAACTTTATTTCTCTCATCAGGTTCTAATTATTCTCAAAAATAACTTAGACCTTTCACTTTTAAACAAAAAAAATACTAGGTTAGTTAACTAGTAATTCTTGTTAAGGCATTCAGTTAGACTTGAATAACCGAAACCTTCACATTTGATAAGTCTAACTAAGATCCGAAAAACTTAGTTTCTCTTATCCGGAAATCACTTGGACTAAACAAATGTTCCCGAAACACTTTTGTAATCCATAAAAAATACATACAAACCAAATAAATCAACTTGCATAATCATTTATCTTAACCGGAAGCAATTGAAACAAACATAGACATTATAGCACCGCAATTGCACCGAAATTTTGTAACCCTAAACAATTGATACCAAACAATAACGAAAGATAACAATAGTTTTTCTTAACCGGAAATCAACTGAATCACAAACAAACATCCATACACAAATAATGGAATCAACATCAATTGTACCAAAATTTTGTTAAGCAAAAGCAATAAGAATATGAAATAAAATCATGCTTTTCTAAAATAGGAAAACAATTAACTAACAAGATTGTTACCTCAAATTCCGCATCCTCTTCTCCAATATGTTTGCATCTTCTTCCAGGGAGAATTGATATCAAAATATCATTATGTTGTCATCCTTATGCAAAACAAAAGAATAACAACAACCAACCTTTACCAGAGAAAGGTTGAAAACCGGTTTTAACTAATGCAATGCAAAAGTTGAAACCTCGAAACACATATGCTTTTATGCTAAACCAAAAGATTCAACATATTGTGACTTTTTCACATATTGTTTCTACCAGAACCCCTCATGATCCTTTGATAAAGCCTACCAACATGGGCTAGAACTTATTCCCGCTAAATCAAAAAGTCACCCAAACCATAAGGGTTCACACATTATGAGATCGAATATTAAGGTAATAAAACCGAAATCAAACATCCCATAAACATACATAGCAATAAAATAAAGCATTCAAGCACAGTCTATGTAATCAAAAACTATCACAAGACATATTATAAAATAATAACTTTATTCATAATAGACTTTAAAATTATTGAAAGAAATCAAAAACTGAAGTCTATTTTTCTGGATTTACTCCTTCATCTCAGCACCAGTGAAGGATAGGTTATTACTTTCGCACTTCCACTTTTGAAATTCTTTCAGTAGATAACCTTGTTGCTTGACCAGAATTTCTTGCAGTTGGGATATTTTTGAGAAGGATTCTGCAAGAACATGTAATTCGGTCTTGGATTTAACACAGAAGTGTGTCAATGCTTCAATACACTGAACTTTCTTCAGCATATTCTCTATTTCCTTCTTGCTAAGCCAATCTCTCTTTTTGATCTTACTCCTTGATTTCTCGTCCAGAGATGATGCTGATTTATTCTTCAAGAGATCTTTCTGATCTAGCATCTTATCAAGAGAAGACATTGGATCTAAACCCATAGTTCGGACAAGGAATGACCAAAGAATAGAAGGATATTTTTATATTTTTTTCGAAAATATAATATTCCCATAAATACGAATATCTTAAATATTTTTAATTACTAGATTTTATTCCCGTAATCTACACAAAAGTTCCTTGACCTTTCTTCTTCCTTACACAAAAATTGGCACACAGTAAGGAAGATGTTCTAATACCGTTTAAGTGGTATTAGTGTGAGATTTTCTCTCACTACGGAATCTAGAACAGCAAGAGTGTCCTTGATCTAGTATCATATGGAGTAATCTCTTTTCGTTACCACTGGTTAACGAAGCAACTTGAGATTGACTGAGATTGCATATGCAACTTTTAGCAATTCTGTTCTTGAGACAGTTTTTGCATTTTGTTTTATTTTTCCCTTTTCCATTTGATGATTTACAAACATCGGAAGACATGTCCATTTTAAAATGGGTAAATCACTAATGGAGGAGGAAGAAATAAGATTAACAACTAATGCAATATTAGCTGTTTCCTCTTCTTCAGAATCATATGAATCAGAGGTCTCAAGAGTTACCGCCAGTGCCTTGCCTCCAGTGTATTTCTTAAGATTGGGACAGTCTTTAGCAATATGACGAAACCCTTTACACTTGAAGCATTGTGGTTGATATTCATCGTCATCTTCCTGATCTTTCTTGACTGGAACATGATCATGTGGACGAAACGATCGATAAGTATCTTTAGTGAATCTCTTACTCCTTTTCTTTAAGAGATCTCGAATCTGTCTAGTGATCAGTGATAATGATTGTTCAATTTCATCATCAGACAATTATGCAATCTGTTCATTTGAATCATCCAAATGTCTATTTTTCTCCATTGGAGCTTTCAGAATCTTTGAAGCTTTAAAGCAATTCCTTTAGTTTGAATAGACTGTGATTCATGATCAAAGATATTTAACTTTCCAACGAGTGTGCTTCGTGAGAGTGTTGAAAGATCATTTTCTTCAATGATTGCATGTTTCTTAGAATCGTATCTTGATGGCAACGATCTGAGAATTTTGCATACTATGTCCTTTTCAGAAATAGTCTTTCCTAGAGAGAAAGAAGCATTAATTATCTCAAAGAGTTTGAGGTAAAACTCTTCAATAGTGTCGTTGTCATCCATTCGAAGGTTTTCCCAGTCGGATAATAGAGTGAAGTCTAGATTATTTCTCTGAAGTGTTTCCTTCGAATACGATCTGAAGATTATCCCAAGCTTCTTTCGAAGTTAGGCATGTTGATACATGATGTTGTAGATCACGACTTACAGTATGTACAATAGAATTCAAACCATCTGAATTCTTCTTAGATTAAGCCTTTTCTTCAGTTGAGTAATCTACTAAGCGTTTAAACTCAATTTCCGAATTTGTTACTTTCGGGCGATCATAACCATCGATGACTAATAGTCATGTATTAAAGTCTCGTGATTGAAGAAAAGATCTCATAGAAGATTTCCACCATAGATAGTTTGATCCGTCAAATCTTGGCGGTACGTTAATAAGAGTCGATTCATGAGAACTTGAATTCGTTTTTTATAGGTTGGATCGCACCAAACACAAATTGTTAGATCTTTTTCGTGTTTGCCCGCTCTGATACCAATTAAAAAGACGAGGGTACCCAAATATACCTCAATCTAAAACTTTTCAACCTATAAGTCCTTTTCCGAAAGTGATTTTCTATGGACTTAGTCGAGACAATACAACTAATCGGTTCACACTTCGTGTGATCGTCTATGGATTCAAGATCGAGATAATACAACAACGAAGTATGTTTACTTGATAATAGGTTCGGACTTAACCAAACACTAGGGATTATCTATCAAGTAAAATAAGAATTAACGTTTGTGTATTTTACTTTTAATTATAATAAAACAATTATAATTGCGGAAATAGAAAAGTAAAAGACACAGCAAGATTTTGTTAATGAGGAAACCGCAAATGTAGAAAAACCCCGGGACCTAGTCCAGAATTGAATACTCTCAGAATTAAGCCGCTATACAAAATCAAACCAACTTCGTATAGTTGAGACCAAGCAACTAAACCTATAGTTCACCTAGTTCCCTAAGTATTCCCACACCTCCAACTTGTAAAAAGTCACGTGCTTGGAACAATTCCTTTGGTTCGTATTCCAAACAGTAAAGGAACAACAAATCTGTTCGGTAACAACTCTTTCCAAACAATGTAATATGAGTTTGACAAAGGCTCTTCCGTTTAACCAATAAACTCCATTGTCGTTTCCTTAGATCAATCTTTCAACAACTACCGAAGTAATTGTTAGACTATGCAATCAATACTATTAATCACAAAGAAGTGTATTGATGCCGATCTACTCAACTAATCAATCCAATCTATCACAAAGATAAACCGATTATAGTTGTAACCCTTTCCAGCCGAAACAAGTATTGTGCACACCAAAGATTATGAACCCAAAAAGTCTTCTTGTCTTCAAATCTTCTTAAATATTCAATTAGCACCTGCACACAATCAACTTGAATCTCTTGTGATCAATCACACACAGAACGGAGTCTGTTAACGTTGGATTATCACCAAACGTCTTTAGATCTACAAGCAGTCTAAACATCCCCGTCGAAACTTCGATCTAGTTTGAGTGAATCTTATATCAAAAGAGAAGATTCTCAAGCATAAACAAACTAGGTGCAATCAAAGTTCAACAACCGTTAGTCAATCAAATCAATCGAAAACTAATAATAAACCGCAATTATCTAGTTTCCCACCAACGGTATTAATAGAGCTTCTCAATCCCAAAGAAGTCTTTAAACTGAACGGCCATAAGAGATTTCGCCTAATTAGGTTACTTTCCTCTCCGAATAGGCGGCTCCACCAGTAACAACACAACTAGGTAGTTTTGCTGGTTCTGAGGATTAGTTTGCTCGAAATGCAAACTTCAATATTTATAGACAAGGAAGTTTGGACACCAAGGAATTTCCAAAACCGAATATTCTCAAAGATATGCAATAAACACAAAATCGGTTTTCATAATTCCTGGAAATGCACTATCCAAATATTAACCGAAATCCTAATAGAAAAATCTATAATCAGTAAATTCACATTACTAATTATTATTTTCTAAAGATATGCCTTTATTTGCTGGAGAATAAATAACATATAAAAGCTAAGAAACCTTAAATAAAAGATTCTCAATTTATTTCGATCATGGGATTCTCCTTTAGCTATTAAGGAATATCTTTGAACAATTAATGATAAGAGTTACTGCACATGTTCAAAGTATGTCGACATCTTTACTTTGCAAGTCCCTTTTCATACTTACAATCTTGGAAACGATTTTCCACACTTTTAAACAAGTTTAGAATTTGTTCGTCTGAATTCCAAGAACTATGTGATTGATTATCCTATCAAATAACCAATCATGGGTTTCACGGTTCTACCAAAACAAGTTCGGTTCTACCTCCATGTGAGTACTGTACATAGTCACGTTAGTTACCAAAATTCGGTTGACTAGGTACTAGGATCGGTTCCCCACAACTTATGGTAACTACCTGTATTCGGTTGCACATGTCCATAGGATCGGTTCCCCCAAAACTACAAACTTGTTGCACATGTTCATAGGATTGGATCCCACATCTACTAAAAACGTGTTGCACCTCTTACAGGGATCGATTCCCTCTTGTAAATTTGTTGCACCTCTTACTAGGATCAGTTCCCCAATGACTAGATAAAAGTTGTTATTTACAAGGTAACGATCATACCATCTTGAGTGATTACTTAAGATCGGTTTCACTAATAAAATTCATACCAATACATAAGTCAGGCCTTGTGAATAGTTTTACCAAGATACATAAACAAGTTTATGAGCGGTTATACTAAACACACATATTGGTAATTCAAAATAGATTTGCAATGAATAACAATACCAATAAACCTAGCGATTTCCCTTTCGATTCACAAAAAAGTTTATGAACTTACTTCCTTTAAACGAATGTAAAACATTATTTCCTAGGATGAAATCTTCACTCATACCCATACATAATCACAATACAATTCATATGATCATGTCGATGTCTTATATACAAAGTTTAATGGTTAAGCAATAAACCTCGTATTGTATTCCTTAATACTATGTCTATCTAGAGTATCATACACAGCTTTGCAGTTATGTTTTCAATATGCACGACTTTAAAGATACGTTAGGGAATGAAACAGTTCAAGTCAAATATTACTAATCTCAAGAGGAAGGATGATGTTGTCGTTGTAGCTCCATACTTCTTCACATTCTTCAAGTCTTCATGTAATACTTGTAAGTCTCATATCCTAACACTTTCAATCTAACCTATGCGAAGTTGACTCTAGTATATAATCAAGCGACTCTTTAAATGAGTTTTGATTCACTAAAATATGACAACCAAACTTGACATACCAACGCTTGGTGGTTTCAGCCGAGCTATGCTCTAACAAGTTCAAGTGACTTAAATGAAACTAGTTATAGAGTTGTTCAATTGTTTATATTTTCATAGAAGTATACAAGACACAATTGAAGCAAAATCGATTTTGATTCACTCGAATCAATTCATGAACATTATAGCCACGGTTTGCAAAAGATTGCATTCCTTATTATATAAATGTATTAGTTCATGAACAAAACGATTTTAGAACATAACCCACTCAAGTATGCAAACGGGTACGCATACCTAAGTAGCCGGACTTGGACGGTATTCGCCAGTATGCAAACGGGTACGCATACTGTCGTACACTTCCAAACTTCAATTGAAACCAGTACGTGTACATGTACGCATACTTCAGTATCCGGACTTCAACTGACTTCACCAGTATGCGTACAGGTACGCATACTCTAGCTCCCGGACTTTACCTGACCAACCAGTACCCATACGGGTATGCATACTAAGTTCCGGTCTTGGATCAACATATATGCAAGTATGCATACTGTGCTTATAATCCAATCATGGTTAAGTATTCTAAACTCCCATATCAATCATTGAAACATTCTCGGAAGACGACAATAGCTGTCTCACACAAACTATTAGCTTCAAAGCAATTTTCAAGTGATCGAATGATCAATACGAAACATTCCGAGTCTACATCAAATGACTATCTCACACAAATCATGTAAGATGTTACAAGGCGATTTTCACATGATCATCTTTTGACTTTCGTCAAGAATATAAGATGAACTTGGTTAAAGCGAAAGCTTACCAACACATATTTCGAGAAATATGTAAGCGAGTTAAACTCAGCTCGAAATATCAAATGTGTATAATCGAAGTCTATATAGCTATACGACTTTTGTCTCAAATAGGAGATAGTGTAGATAGACTTTTGAGTGATAGATGAGTTCAAGTCTCCACATACCTTTTGTTGATGAAGTTCCACAAGCTCCCCTTAGTAGTTCTTTATCTTCAATCGACGAACGCCGTGAAGTTTAATGCTCAACTACACTTTCTATCCTAATCCGAGACTTAGCTATAAGTATACTAGAAATCAAGACTTATAGTTTTAGAAACTAAACTTGACAACAAGCTTGAGATAACAACGCTTGCGAGTTCGAACTGTTTTGACGGAATTTAGGACCGGAAGTTTGCATACCCGTGCGCAAACTTATTCAACTGTTTAAGTCAGGGTACTTAAGTTTGCATACCCATTCTCAAACTGATTTAACTATTGAAGTCCGGGAACCAAGTTTACGTACCCGTTCACAAACGGTTTCAACTGAGTTCGGTCCGGAGCTAAAGTTTGCGTACCCATTTACAAACTGGCGGCTTGTGACCAATGTATGGAACTTAAGTTTGTGTACCCGTTTGTAAACTTAAGTGGTTCAAGTTCTAAAATCGATTAAGTATGATTTCATACTCATGAACAAATACGTTTATATATTAAGGAATGCAATCTTTGCAAATCATGGGTAAAATGTTCATGAATTGATTATTTTCAATCAATCCGATTTTACTTCAATTGTGTCTTGTATGCTTCTATGAGAATATAAACAATTGAACAACTCTATGAGTAACACAATTAGATTCATTTGATTATCAATTGATCTAGAAGTGTTAAAATGGACATGGTTAAGACAAAAGTGTTCATATTTCGGTTAACTGTTATTGAGCCAACTCAATATACACGTTTAGGTACGGTTACCCATATCTAAATGAAGGTGTATTTCATTTGTGTGTAACAATCTAAGACCATCTAACGGTGGAAAGATATTAGCTTGAATCAGGTTTCATCTAACGGTGAATATTGATTGCTTTGTTCCAAAGCTATCAAACCCTGATTTGAAGACTATATAAGGGAGAACTCTAGCAACTGGGAAACCTAATCCCCACACATCCTATGTGATACTAGTGGTGACTTGAGTCGATTCTCCTTTAACCTAGGTTTTTCCTAAAACCATTATAGGTTAACGACTTAAAAACTTCATTGGGATTCTGAAGCCAGACCCAACTATTTTCTCTGTAGTTGCGTGTTCTGATCTTACTTGTTCTATCATATTGAGTACTATCTTCTCTAATATTTTCTCTACATTTATCTCCGATAGGTAAGATATAAAAAGTAATCACAAAGCTCTTCGTCTCATTCTTTGTGATTCCACAATAACTTGTTCTACTACCATATAGTTAAGTTATTGTGAGGTGGTTGATATTTCTAGGCTGTTCTTCGGGAATATAAGACCGGATTATCAATTGGTTCCTGTTCACTTTGATTTATCAAAAGACGGAACAAACTTCGTAGGTATTTTTGTGGGAGATAGATTTATCTATTAAAATAGACTTTTCTGTGTGAGACAGATTTGTTTATCAAGTCTTCGACTTTGGGTCGTAGCAACTCTTAGTTGTGGGTGAGATCAGCTAAGGGAATCAAGTTCGTAGAGTCCTGCTGGGATTCAGAGGCGTAAGGAAAGCGACTGTACCTTAATCCATCTTTCCAAAGAACTTGAACCACTTAAGTTTGCAAACGGGTACGCAAACTTAGGTTCCGGACATTGGTCACAAGCCGCTAGTTTGCAAACGGGTACGCAAACTTTAGCTTCGGACCGAACTCAGTTGAAACCGTTTGCGAACGGGTACGCAAACTTGGTTCTCGGACTTCAACAGTTAAATCAGTTTGCGAATGGGTATGCAAACTTAAGTACCCTGACTTAAACAGTGTGAGATTGGTTAGGGCTCAACTACATTCCAGTAAGAAGTTAACTTGTAGTAGGCTAGAGTCTGTAGTGGCTTAATACAGTGTGGTGTTCAAATATGGACTAGGTCCCGGGGTTTTTCTGCATTTGCGGTTACCTCGTAAACAAAACTTATGGTGTCTGTGTTATTTCTTTTCCGCATTATATTTTATATATAATTGAAATATCACAGATTGTGCATAGTTCAATCAATTGGTAAATCCAACCTTTGGTTGATGATTGAATTTGATTGACACTTGAACATTGGTCTTTGGTACCGTTCAAGTTGTTTCTCATAATAATCAGGCTCACGGATTTCTATCTGTTTGATTTGGTGATTACATTGAGAAACATAGATATAACTCTTGGATATATTTTCCTTGATTGAGTCTGACTGTCTAGTTGATTCTCTTGGAACTATATTGGAGTTAGTCCATACAGATTGCCTAAACAAAATATTGAGTGTGGCTGTTAGACCCCCGCTTTTTCAAGAATTAATTGGTGTTTGAACCTAATTAAAATTATGCTCTGCAAAGCATTAGGTAGTAAAACCTAATAATGGTAGAGAGAGAGGGATCAGTCATTGGTGATAGTTGGACCAGCTAGGAAGTGTATGGATGATAGTCTAATTGGTGCAAATAGGATGGACCAAAATGGATCGCAAAAGATTAATTACATAATTAATTAATGTGTAAAGAGGGACCAACGAGGACCGACCATGGTGATGCACGGGACACCATGTCAACCGTGGACCATTCCTGAGCGTTTATGTAATTTGGTGGTCCTTCGAGCATTATTTTGGTATTTTCAGAAGAGTTTGATCTTGGCTGAAACTCTTGATTTTTCTCTAAAGAGGAAGTAGGATTTTGCTTTAAAGACCAATATTTGAAAATATTAAATTATTAATATTTAAATATATTATATGGTACAAAGACCTAGTGGTAGCGGGACCACTTGCTTTGTAAATCATTGGTCCATGGAGAAATATTTGACAAAATATGAAAAATCAAGGAAGTTGATCTAAGGAGGAAGTTCCCGATAAAGGAAACAATAATAAGATAATAATAAAATAAATAAAAGTAAAAAGGGAGGGGACCGGCCATGGTACCTGCATGGCCTGCCAGGAGGCCTGTCCCACGTGTTCTTTTTATTATTATATTTATTTTCTCTCTCTTCCTTTCCTTTTTTGATGAGTTTATATATCCTCTTTAATCCATGTTTTTTGGTGCTCTTCTGAGCATTATTGCTTAATACACCCACGCCATATTTTTGGGGCTTACTGATGACCCGTTTGCCGAAAGGCGAATATTCATTAATTCATAGGATTCAGCTGAGAAAAGCTATAAATTGAAGTAACGAAATATTTTGGGGAAAATAAAATATTTTCTAGGAATTCTGTAGATGAATGTAGAACCAGAATTTATTTATAAGTCGCATTATACTTGTAGGCAATCTATCTAGGAGCATTATATTCATTTAAGAAAAAGGGACATGATGGTAGCAGTACCGCACCGGTTCTGAATATCTACTATGTATAGTCAAAGGAACACTTGGAGGGAGAAAATATTACCAACACCGGTGACATCTTGAAGTCATTATTGCTCTATATTAGTGGTTAATCCATTTAGAAATTGTCCGATTATTCTTGATTTTATACAGAAGCGGATACTGTGTTGCACAATATAAATGATAAAATATACAGAATACTGAAAGCTCGGCATAGAGTCTCTAATATTGTCATTGCATATGTATGCTTTGGAAAGGTTACATGATCAGTCAGAGATCATCGTAACAATATCTTTTATATCTAAATTAGAATATAAAATATGAATTTCATATATTCGTCTAAAGCCAAGCCAGGGATATACAAAACTATGATTGTATGATTTTGTCCCTCATCAAAATTCCACCATCAACATTAAATCCCTTTCTTAGTGAATCACAGTCATGTCCAACAGTAAACACTCGATGGTGATTTTACTAACTACAAGAGAAATAAGTAATTGAACTTAGTCGTTAGAATTTTTTACCAGGAGTTCTGATTCGCGCTCCAATGATGTCAAGTAATCGTTCGAGGAGCAATAACTAGAATGGTAGTCCTGACAGGATGATACAACATCATCTAGAGAGCATAAGTCGATGAAGCATGGCTAATTTGGATGGTGGAGGGACCAATTTTGCATAATTGAGTTTGTTTAGCACTCTTAGGCCCGCTGCTCCAAAAAGGAAGTCCTTATTGAATTAGTTTTTGGAAATAAAATCGATATAAAAGAAGTAAATCATTTTTTTTGTCGCCGACCGACCACCTTCACCCTCTTTCTCTCCTTTTTGTTCATGCCTATAGCAGCGACAACAAATTGCCAGAGCCGGCACCGACCAAATGAGATTTTTTTGTTTTTAATGTGAGTTGATCACGTTTTTTTTTAATGTGAGTTGATCACGTTTTTTTAATAAAAAAAATCAAGTTTTGATTTTTAAAGCAGCTTTGTTCTTCTATCGTCTTCATAGGTACTTCAATCCTCCTTCGTGTAGCAACGGGAAGGTTTTCCAAGCATCATCTCTTGTGTTATCATCACTAATTGCTAGTGAGGCTATAAAACATGTAAAAATTGGGTTTACCGTTTCCTTAGATTGTTGTACTTGTTGTTGACATAGTCATGAATGTTGTGTCCATGTTTTTCGTGGAAGATTATGGTGACTCCAAGTTGTAAAGAATGGCACAGGAAATGAAGTAATGATTATTGAAATATTTCTCAGATGTTTTCAGATAACTGTTACAAACAGACTCAGACAGTATTAATATGAGAGAGAGAAAGAGGTTCAGCTTGAACAACTGTATTGGTATGACTCATCAAGTCAAGTCAAACAGACTAGACCCTGACTTGACACATTATTTCTAACACACCCCTGCAAACTGATACAAGCAGACTGTGAAGTTTGAAAAGCTAAAAAACAAAACAGCAAATAAGAAAGCAACATTCCTGTGACCAGGAAACAGTGTGTAGAAATCTAAAAAACAAAAAAATCTCTCACAAAACAGCAAATAAAACTAAGTAACTGGAAAATCCAAGAGTAAATGAAGTAATCTTGAGTGAGCTGGAGAGCACAGGCCTTTTGTGAATATATCAGCTATCTGCTCTTCACTTGAAACATGAGAAACAACAAGAAATCCAAAGTCTACCAGCTCCTTGACAGTGTGATACTCAATATCTATGTGTTTTGTCCTAGCATGAAAAACAAGATTAGCTGACAAAGCAATAACACTTGTATTATCACAATGCATCTTAACTTGTAATTGAAGAGGAACATGTAGATCATTCAGTACATAAGAGATCCATTTAAGCTCAACAGATGCAACAGATAAAGCTTTATACTCAGCCTCAGCAGATGACTTGGAGACTGTTGGCTGCTTTTTAGAGGACCAAGATATCATAGATGAACCTAAGAATACAGCATACCCACTAGTGGATCTTATAGTATCAGGGCATCCAGCCCAATCAGAATCAGTGTATGCTTTCAGTGAGGTTACATCACCAGAATGAATAGTAAAACCTTGACCAATACTTCCTTTTAAGTACCTTAGAATTCTCTTTACAAAAAGAAGGTGACTGTTTGTAGGTGCATGCATAAATTGACTGACATAGTTAACACCAAAACAGATGTCAGGTCTAGTATGAGTGAGATACTGGAATCCTCCTACAATTGTTCTAAACTCAAGTGGATCATCCAATAATGTACCATCATGAATGGAAGCTCTGTGTGTCTTAGCTACTGGGGTGTCACAGGGTTTGCATTCTAACATGTTGGCCCTTTCCAAAAGTTCCAAAGTATTCTTCTTTTGTGTTAAAACTATAGAATCTGAATGTCTCACAGCTTCAATACCCAGAAAAAAAACTCAGATTTCCCAAATCTTTCATAGCAAATTCAGTCTTGAGAGAAGCAATAAGTTTTTCCATCAAACACTCAGAATTACCAGTTAAAATTATGTCATCCACATAAAGAAGTAAAATTAAGATATCTTAAGCAGAATGAAGAACAAACATAAAGTGATCATTCACATACTTGTCAAAACCAGCAGACAGCAAAAAGTGCTAAACTTGGCAAACCATTGTCTTGGTGCTTGTTTTAAGCCATAAAGACTTTTTTTTAGATGACACGCATGATCAGGAAAATTTGGATCCACAAAACCTGGAGGCTATTGCATGTAGACATCTTCATGTAACTCACCATGTAGAAAAGCATTTGACACATTGATGTAATTTTAAATAGTGGTAAGAATGGGTTCGTTCAGACTTGTGAAGATTCGAGTTTTTAAAATTAATAAAAATTATATAAAAATATTACAATTGGTGCAAGAGGTACTGGGACTAAGGATTTAACTTTTAGAGTGAAAATAACCAAGACACTAGATTCCACTATTACACATGAATAAATGATGATAAAAATTCCAAAACTCTAATTATTTTTAAAATCTCTTTTTCTTAATTCACAAATTATCAAGCATATTCTCAAACATTAATTGTATCCCTTAAGCATAGATTATCTAACCAAAGCATAACCTATCTAATTGAATCACAACTAATTAGGAAAAATTATGCAAATAATTAAAATTCTGCAAAGCAGTAATTTGAGTGAATTATAAATTGCAAAATTAAAGAAAAATAATTACCAATTATTCATGCAACAATAGCTTCCTCCATGCATTGGTTACGCGAGAATTAGCTCATCATTATCATGGAAATATGCTCAAAATTCATCTTTATTAATGCTCAAAAATGGTTCACAAATGATGAAATAGGAGAAAATTGACAAAAACCGGGTTTGTAACACTTCTGTTTGTTACAAACCGAGCTGTTACAGAAAACGATAAAAAATGAAGTGTTGTTAACACTGTCGCATTACGACCCTCATCCTATTGTCGCTATCACTGTTGAAGAACGACGGTTCCGTTGCGTCTTATGTTCTTCGCGTTCATCATCATCAGCAGCAGCAGAAACTGAGTTCTGCAACTTGTGATTTCTTCTTCTCTGGCTCTCCTCAGCTCCCCAAACTCTCCACACCCCCTCTAAGTCTCCAAGGGACTCTATTTATACCAAAAACAGGCGTTGAATCTCCTCCATTAATTCCGAAATATTCACAATATCTTTTATTCATGATACGGGAATAATCAAGATTTTCATTCTCTGTTTAGCTCCTCCACGCGTTTTTAGAAGTCCAATCTCCTTATTTGTATCCATTACGGTCGAACACACTCCAAACTCGTGCATTACAGGCATCGAACTCACTGTAATTCATGTTATCCCGTGAAAATGTGTGTAACTCTGTTTTGCTCCATGCGATGATTACAGCCAATTCTAATTCAAACAGACACCCATACCAGCTTTCTATGGTCATATCACGTCTACCCATTAAGTTTCAGGGATTGAATCTCACTAAATCACGTCCAAAAATCGATCGAAAATTTGACAGAGAAATAAGTTTATTTTCCCGCCAAAAATATTCTTTTGAATTTGAGAAGAACATGTCCTCCCCCTAATCCTGCACGGGTGTCCCTTTAGCACTTGTCTTATGGGGTGCAAATAGTAATTTTTGGGCGTAGACAGTAATTTTTCCGGGGTTCCTCCGACACATTTTTGGGGTGCTTCCGGTGCATTTCTGGGGTGCCTTTAGTACTCTATCCTGGGGTGTAAAACACCACTTTTCGAGCCAATTTCGCCGCAAGAGCTTATTTCTCTAAAAATACCTACAAAGACATAAAATAACAAAATAAATACAAAATCGAACACTAACAATATATACAATTAAGACATATTAGACACAATAATGCGTCTATCACACATCTAATTGTTTGATGTGCCAATTGTAGGTGACAGCTAATGTAAGAACAATCCTGATAGTAGTAGATTTAACTACAGGACTGAATGTCTCTGTATAATCTATACCATCTAGCTGATTATACCCCTTTGCAATTAGCCTAGACATAAGTCTATCCACAGTTCCATCTGCTTTGAGTTTAACTCTATATACCTATTTACAACCCAGAATATTCATACCAGGTGTAGGCTTTACCAAATCCCATGTTCCATTGTTATCTAAAGCAATTTTCTCTTCCTTCATATAAACTAACCATTTTGGATTCTTAGCAGCAGCTTTAAATGTTTTGGGCTCAGGGTTACTAGTAAGAAGAGAAGCAAAAGCGGAACAGATGGGATGCATAACAGAGACATGAGCATTATGATCAGGAAATTGTTTTGGTTTTGAAATTCCATTACTAGATCTAGTAATAATAGAATTAGAAGGAGATGGTGTAGAAAATGAAGTGCATTCTTCAACAAGAGAAGGAGGAGAATTAGAGGATGATAAATAAAAATTTGACTCATCAAAAATAACATGGCGTGAAATATGCGTTTTCCTAGAAATAGGATTGAAGCACTTATAGCCTTTATGAAATAAGCTATAACCAATAAACACACATTTTGCAGATTTAGGTGATAGCTTATCTGCTCAAGAATGACCTAAGAAGGGATATCATACAGAACCATTTTTTTTTAAGAGAGAGTTATTTGGTGTAGAATTAAACAAAACCTCAAAGGGACTTTTATAATGCAAGATTTTAGTGGGAGTAATATTAATGAGATGAGTAGCAGTAGCAAAGGCATCAAACCAGAATTCTTTAGGACAAGAAGCTTTGAACAAAAGTGAATTGCCTATTTCACTGATATGGCGATGCTTTCGTTCAGCAAGTCCATTTTGTTTAGGTGTCTTAGGGCAGGATATTCTAAGTTGAATTCCATTAGACACAAGAAAAGATTTAAAAGGACCTTTCACTAACTCAGATGCACCATCAATTTGAAAAGAAATAATTTTTGTGGAAAATAGGTTCTCAGTAAGACTTTTAAAATGAGAGAAACATTGTACAACATCATATTTTTGCTGCATTGGATAGACCCAAGTAAATCTACTATAGTCATCAATGAAAACAATCTAGTACATATATCCAAGAATAGAAGAAACAGGGGAAGGTCCCCACACATCACAGTGAATAAGTCAAAGTGAAGTGAGAGATTGAGAAGTTGATGGAAAAAAAGGGAGTCTTTTACTTTTTGAAAGTTGACAGGATTCACACAAGGTGGATGAAGGAGAAGAATTTAGAACAATATGATGTGAATCATGCAAAATTTTAACAATGTGATGAGATGGATGACCTAATCTATCATGCCACACAGTAGGATAAGCAGATAAAGTAGATGTTAATGAATAATGAGGAGATAAAAATTTATGAAGATTTGAGATGGGATACAAATTATTGATTATAACACCCTGAGCCAAAAGATTATCATGCTTTATACCCCTAATTTCATAGCCATATGGGTAAAATTTGAAGTAAAAATTGTTATCTCTAGTAAACCTAGCAACAGATAACAAATTATGTTTCATCATAGGAACATGTAGAACATTCTTCAGCATGAAAGAAGCAGTTGGTGTAGATAAAGTTGAAGTGCCAGTTAAAGAGATTGATAAAGACTTACCATTTCCAACCATAACTTTCTCCTTGCCAGCATAAGGAGAAGCATTTTGCATTAAGTTTTGATCTCTAGTCATGTGTGTAGTAGCACCAGAATCAGACAGCCAAGTAGAACCAGAAGCACCAGAACTTGAGGAAGGATCACTCATTGTTGAATTATGCATTGTCATACTAGAAAAAGCTTGTTCCATAGTAGCTACATTTGCAGAAGGATCCATATAGTGAAAACCATCTTCTTCAGAAGCAATATGAGCATAATGATTGTTGTTTTGCTTCTTATCTGGAGCATATCTATAATAACACTTATTTGCAAAGTGACCAAATTTTCTACATATTTGACATTCAACTTTGGAAAAATCAATTTGAGTTCTTCTAGCACCAGAATTTTGAGCCACCCATGCTTGTAGATCCACCAGTATAACCACCTTGTGAATGTGAATTTAAGATGAACCAAATTGAAATTGACTATTCACAAAATTGCTGGGATTGAACTTCGGTTTGTTTTTATTACCACCACCAAAATTATTTCCATTTCTACAATAGAAAGCTGAAGGATGTTGTGAATCAAAATTAATAAACATATCTTGTTCTTGATCAAGTAACCACTGCTCATGGTTCATTAGACAAGGTTTGAGTTCAGCAAAGGTGAAAGGTGTTTCTCTATTATTTGCTGATATGACAAAATTATCATATGCTCTTCCCAGACCATTAAGAACATACATTGTAAGACCAGTTTCACTAACTCTTCCACCAATAGCCGCTAGTGAATCAGCCAGGGATTTAACATTGTGCAAGTAAACAAGTGTTAGAGCATTGCCCGGTCGAACTCGCATGCATTGCTATCTCAAGCATGTTTGTCAATATTAGTAATCAAAACTATAAGTCTTGATTTCTAGCCTATTTATAGATGTCTCGGACTAGGACATAGATAGTGTAGTTGAGCTTAGATTTCTCGGCGTTCATCATTTGAAGACGAAGAACTACTAAGGGGAGCTTGTGGAACTTCTTCGACAAAAGGTATGTGGAGACTTAAACTCATCTATCACTTAGAAAGTCTATTTCTACTCTATCTCCTATAATTGAGACATAAGCCATTTTATGATATAGTTTTCTACTATACACATTTGAGATTTCAAGCTGAGTATATCTCTCTTACATATTTCTCAAAATATGTGTTGGCAAGCTTTCGCTTTAGCCATGTTCATCTTTACTCGTGACGAAAGTCATGTCGACATTTCAATAACTTGGAAATTGCTTTGATGCTAATAGTGTGTGAAAACGGCTATTGTCATTATAGAAGAATGTTTCAATGATTGGAACGTAGAGTTGATAATGTAACCATCTTTGGATATAAGCATATATAGTGTGTTCACACATTAGTGTATAAATCCATGAACCGGGAGCCAAGTGTATGCATATGTGTGTATACGAAATTGGTGAAGGAGACAAGATAAGTATGCGTACCCGTACGCATACTGGCGGAAGTTTTCGAACCGAAAATATCTGATGGGTTTGGGAATTACAAACTCCTAAACTAGTCACCTTAAGTATGCGTACCCGTACGCATACTGGCGGAAGTTTTCGAACCGAGAATTTCTGCTGAGTTTGGAAACTTAACAAACTCAAAATCCGGTTGCTTAAGTACGCATACTTAAGATGGTTATTTTTATCAAATCGGTCTGTTCATGAACTTAAACATTTAAATCTTAAGGAATGCAATCTTTGCAAACCGTGGCTATAATGTTCATGATTGATTCAAGTGAATCAATCCGATTTTGCTTCAATTGTGTTCTTGTATAATTCATGAGAATATAGCAATTGAACAACTCTTTAACTAGTTTCATTTGAGTCATTTGAACTAGTTATGGTTAAGATGAATAAGGTTGATATGAGAGTAATCATATGGCTAACCTCGGTTAACTATTTATGAACCAACATGGTGCACACGTTTAGGTACGGCTACATAAACCTAAATGAGGGTACATTTCATTTGTGTGTAACAAGCTAAGTTCGATCTAACGGTTGTTTTTCGAAGAAGAAGAGGTTAGACTAATTAGTGATTAGCGAGGTTAGACTAATTAGTCGGTTGTTTTTCGAAGAATAATTTTTGAGAAGAAGAAGAGGGTATTGGTTTATTTTTTTCTTCTTCTTTTTTTTAAGATGGTTGATTTCGAAATGAGGGTTTCGGGTACTTAGGTATACTTCAAATTTAGTTAATGTTCCTTGAATTGGCCAAAACTTTCAAAAAAATGAAAAATTTATAAAGTGATTTCGACCATGGAAATAAAGTTCGGCTACGACATCTGAAGAACAGGTAGCCGAACTCATCTGCAAGTGTAGTTCGGCTAATGTTTCTGAAAACACAGGTAGCCGAACTCAACTTTAATGGAGTTTTTTCTTTTAGAGAAATATTCGGTTAGGAGAGAAAAATTGCAACGTAACCGAACTAAAAGTTCGTCTGGGAAAAAAATGAAAAAAAGTTGCGACGTAACCGAACTAAAAGTTCGACTGGGAAAATAAATAATGACGTAACCGAACTCAATATATAGGTTTACAGAGAAAAGTTCGGTTAGGAGAAAAAAATTGCGACGTAACCAAACTAAAAGTTTGGCTATGAAAAAGAAATTGCGAGGTAACCAAACTTTTCTCTGAAAGAAAAAACTCCATTAAAGCTGAGTTCGGCTAGTTCGACAAACTGTTTCACATAATTCCCAGCCGAACTTCTCTCTGCAACTTCCATTTTCAACTCAGATTACTACTCATTTTTTCAACCAAAAACGAATCACAAGTAATGGGTTGTTGGAAGTTTCTTTGAATCGAGACGATGAAGCGGGAAGAAGAGAAGAAAATGAACCCTCTAATAGTAACGGATTTGTGAAAAATTAAAAGTAATGGATTTGTTATCATTTTGATTTTGATTTTGTTTTGTTAGTGATTTAGATTAGGTTATATATATGTATATTTATTAGATTAGTTTTAATTTTAATTAGGTTAAGGGTAAGTTAGTCATTTCCACACTTTAGGACACCCCTTATAAGTATAGGGTAGACATTCTTATCACATAATAGTCCCCTCCAAAACGGTTCATTAGCAACGTTGTAGCTTGGGCCGGGCTCTGTTGTAATTAGTATATGAGTGATTACTCACTCTCTCTTTCCTTTCCTTTCCCCCATAAAAACAAGTTCACTGAGTCAAGAGTTTTACTCGCTCGCTTTCTTCTTTTCAGAGTTAGGAGTATAGATTAGAGATAGTTAGGGCAAAATGGAAACGAGAAGTAGCATTGAATTGGAAGAAGGATGGGCAATAGTGCAGATTGGGATTACAAAACTGATTAATGTTATTGAAGGTGTTCCTGAATCACCGATGGACGCGGATTTTTTTATGAAGCTGTGCACAACAGTTTACAACATGTGCACTCAGAAACCTCCCTATGATTATTCTATGCAGCTTTGCAAAAGATACAAAGGCGTTTTTGATGATTACTTGACTTCTAAAGTTTTACCAGCTATTCAAGAGAAGCAGGATGATGTATCTATGTTGCAAGAATTTGTAAAGAGGTGGGCTAATCATAAGGTTATGGTAAGTAAGATTTCTAGCTATTTCAATATTCTCGACCGTTTAGCGAAGTATCAACAGCAACCAAATGAAGTATTCAGGAAACAAGGTAGGGGATTGAAGAGAAGAAGTACAAGAGGTGAAGGAGGACCTGGGAATCTCAAATACAAGTATAGAGGTGTCAGACAGAGGAGGGGAAAGTGGGTTTCTGAAATTGGCAAACCTAATAAAGGAGGTAGACTTTGGTTAGGCACCTTTGATACTGCAATTGAAGCTGCTCAAGCTTATGATGATGCTTCGAGAAGAATGTATGGGGGAAATGGATTTCTTAATTTTCCTGAAGCATGTTGTAGAGTCGGGGAAATTGGGGTGATTAAGAGAGAACTAATTGAATGTGATGTTGGGGTTAGTTGCTTTCGTGAAGTTGTGTATGAGAAGATGAAAGTGAAAGTTAGAGATGCTGTTATTGCTTTGATTAATCAAGAACGCGAGGGGAATGAAATTGATAGGACTTTGGTCAAGGATGTCTTAGAGGTTTTTGTTGAAATTGGGAATGAGAATTTGGATTATTATGTTAATGATTTCGAAACTGCATTTTTAATTGACATGGTCGATTATTACACTCGGAAAGGTTTTAGTGGGATTATGGCTGTAGATTGTATGCAAGTGGAGAAGGATATGGTTTCTTACTATTTGCATTTCAGTACCGAGGAGAAGTTGTTGAAACAAGTTCAAGGTCAGTTGTTGCCTGAAAATGCCCAACAGGATCTTGGAAAGGAGATGCAATGTAAAGCTTAGTGATGACAAATTAACCTGATAATCTCTGGAGGATGCACTGACTCTTATCTACTCGGTATTTAGCAGATACCGCGGTAAGTAACAATGATGTATAGGGAGACAGTTTTGAGTTATTGGATCATGACTTGAAATTACTACTGTTTATTGTCATTATTTAGTTTATGACTTGATGTTTTGACAGGGAGCATTAGTATGGTTTGAGTTTTTTTCTATGACAGTTGTCTGATTTTCTTTGGTATGTGTTGCTAGCTATAAATGTAACTCAATCTTGTCTTGCTTGACCACTGTGTTGAAAAAATTGGAGCATAAGGTCTTGAATTGATTGGGAGAACAATTGAGGCCTTATAGCTTGGGTATTGTTCCCTGAGCTGGTTATAGTCTGAATGTGCATGGTATGGGTCCACGACTTCCTTTGTTTCTTTAAGTTCGTTGTTATTTACTTTGTTTGAATCTTGGTTGGTTAAGATTATTGTTTGTTTATGTGTGATTAGCATGTCCATTTACTCTGCACCAGTAAATTGTTAAATGGTTAACCACTTTGTTTCAACTGTCAAGCTGGCACTTGTGCACACCGAAGCTGTTAAGGGAATGCTGTTCTTGACTTTTGGCTAAACATGACTGTCTTTTTTTCTATTGACTATTGTTGTTGTATTGTTACGATTTTTAGGACATTCTTTCTCAGTGATAACATCGAATAAACCATTGAGTCATTGATACAGATAAATGTATTTGCTCTATTTCTAGGATTGTGAACGTCAGACAATAGTATGACTTGATCTTCCAAGAGATTGAGTTTAGCTGAAATTTTATGGAGTTAATTTTAGTCAAGCGCCATTTAGGTTTAATGGTAACCTTGGAGTCACTTATTTTTCTTTCACTCTGATTCAGCGTAAACCATACATAGCAAATGCCTTCAAGCAGTATGTGGATAATTAAACTAGATGAGGACCAACATGCCATAAAGCTTGGGTTATATGGATACATTTGGCATTGGCAGTCTACTTGATTTTGAATGGCTCCATTTACAGGGTATTTGGCTTCTTGGCTCACTGGGATTTTTTTTCCTCTGACAAGCATAGCTCATAAAAGGATCCTGACAGGAATAGGTGGTTCAGGAAAGCTATCAAGATAGCAGCAGTACTGGCAAGTTATTGGAAATCATCTGGTTGTAAATACCCTAAAGTGTACCAAGAGGAACTGACTTGTAAGATGAAGATGACGCTATAGAATACAAGAATGGTAAGTATGTCATGCTGTTGCTTACCAGGGTGCTTAAATGTACTTGATGCCCTACCTCCTGTATTCTCCGCTCTAGATTGACAGAATAACTGAAACTTTTGATAGCTATTGGAAAGTTCTTTCAGCTTCGAGTTCAGGTGTTCTAAACTCAGACACTCACACACTTTAAATGAATCATGAAGACATCAAATGCCACCTCTCTCCTTTAAAGCTTTTAACAGATTTAGTGTCACTTCGAGATGTAAATCTGGCCGAATCTGCATCTTTTAAAGTTGACTTAAGAAAACTCACTAGGACGCGTAATAGCCAAGTGCTCGAGTCTGGAGTCCCTATGTTACCTGCATTTTTACTTGTATTTGGATGAGTCAATTTTGAAGACTGCTGGACATTTTCAGCTGTCCTCGTATATACTGCTCCATCGCTACTTTCAAGTGGTTGTGGTTGAATTTTTACGGTAGTTCATTATTGTGCATTATCTGCTACCGTGTATTTCTAATCCATTTTAGCTAAAGGTCTGGCTAGGACCGGTAGGTGGAATCCTTAATTGCTCTGGAGGTCAGTTCTCGAACTTCACTACGTTTCAAGATCAAACGGTAAGCCAGGATTGAGATATATGTTTACACCTTTAATTGTTTATGTATCTCCGAGTCGTCTTTAGGAAATATATGTATATTTCAGCAAAAAAAAAAAGGAAATATATGTATAGTACTATAGTCCACTAAATTCTCACTTAATTGTTAAAAATGTTCGAAAGAGAAAAGTGCTTCTGAGTTCTGATGTTCACAATTTCCAGATTTTTGTCACCGGTACGGAGCTCCGTTTATTGCTTTCCCTCTTCCATGCATTAACTTCTTTTTATCTGACTAACAGTCTATGCATCACTGGCATGGATGGCCGAGGACCCATTGTCATATGTTAGAACAACAATACCAGTTAACAAATAGTTACTATAATTGCACGATACCCGTTAATTACCCTGTTATCTTTCCACGAAAAGCAACCCCCAAGGATTTTGCCTCCTTGGAAATAAATAGAAGTAACAAAAACAAAAGAAAAATTAGTGTATTTTATTTTTTTGAGGTGGATACAACATGAGAATTTTACTATGTTGCACGGACACGCCAAGGAAGATGACGTAACCGTGTCGGATACATGAACGGACACGACACGATTACGACACTTTTCGACACGCGATGGAGACGTCACTTCACGTGTCGTATAAAAATTGACATTGGACACTTTGCGGTCACTAATTTGACACTTTCCGACACGCCATAAATGATTCATTTGGTTTGGAAAATTAAAATAAACTAAATGTGATGCTGATTTATTCTCCTTTTAGTCAAATCCAAGCAATATTCATGAAAAACTTTGTTACTATTACATCATTATTAATTTTATTTAATTAGTAATCAAGTATTTTAATAATAAGAATAATTATTTTGTTGAGTAAATTGTTGTAAAATTCATTTTAGTGGTGTGAGTATACATATAACGTGTCCTCGTAACCCACTTTTTTGAGATTTAATGTGTCCCCGTAACCGTGTCGTGTTGTAACTGTGTCCGTGTCCGTGCAACATAGGAATTTTATTAAGAAATTAAATAAAATGGACGGCTACATCTCCGTATTACATCCAAATAACCAGTATATTATATCATCCACAGCAACATGCTTTATTTAAGTTTTGTAGTTTCGTGAGCACTACAAAATTATGTACAGCGATTTTAATATCTAGAATATGAGCATCGAAAGTCTTACATTTTGAATTGAAAACTCTATCCTTATTTCTTTCTCTCCATACATTCCGAGAACTTGTGTAACACATACTTAAGCATCTCAACTTTAGAATGACTATTTCTGTGTGCAACTTACTTAAAAGTTACCATCACAACGATCTGAGCGTTTTCCTAGCTCGTTTCGGTATATTCTCCTTCTTTTTGTTGTTCATTTTCCTTGTTCTTTTTCCTCGATTTGTTGTCATTCTTCTTAGAGGCACGACCGACATATCTGTGTTTATGAAAGAGAAAACCCCAATATGTAGAACAAACCATTTCAACGAATAATGGTAATTGCAACCATGCAAACAAGGACAACAACTGAACAATGTTATTGGTGTAGGAAAAAATATGCGGTTTCGGTTTCTCGGAAATCACTTTCATGCTACAAACAAAATATTAACAAATAAGAGAGTTAGAAAGACTTATCGGATTGGTTGATCGAGACGAGGTAATCCTCTTTCCTTAAAGACAATTCATCCCCACATATGGTGCTCACGGTTCTACGGATGTCGCCTTCCAAGATACAACGATCACGCCTTATAGTAAGTAGCACTACAATACCATTAGGCCAGCGAATGTTGACAATTATTGTGCTCTTAAATGACTCTGACTCTTGACTTCAAAACTTGTTTTTGTTCTCTTCTAAAGCTTGTGAAAACCCATTGTAACTTGTGAAAACAAAACTAAGAGATGGGTTTATATAGAGTCAATGGTGACTCCACAAGGTGTCTTTTCACCAATAGGTGACTCCCCATGGCCAATGGTGACTCTCCATAACACCTATTCATGACTAGGTGTCTTATGGTGAAAAGGCATAACCCAAACACATCTCTTGGAGTTTAAACTTTCAAAACCAATTTTCATTCACTTAATAATTTTAACTAAAAATTCCAACAATTGGAACTAAAGCTTTGCCCATATCTACTTCCTAACCACGATAAACATTGATGTACCGAAAGCTACCAGTATAGCCACCACGGATATAAAGAGAGTTACGAGGCCAAATATTAATTTTTGAGGTAGAGACTTTAGAAAATCCATTTCTGCATACCGCGAAGTATATATAGCTAAGAACATAAGCACTGATGTGATTGAAGAGAATAGAGCTAAGACATCTGCCACCACAAACACTGTAAATGAGGGCTTTCCCAAGTATATTGGGGTACCGTTCAAAGGGTCATTACTGTCACTAATATTACCGCCTGGAACCGTGAAAGCAGCTGCAAATGCTACAGTAGCAACTAAGGCAGCAACTATCATGCACGATCCAGATGTATCCTGTAACCAATCTGCTCCTTCCTTCATCAAGCCTTTGTGGGCCTTTGTAAATATCATTTGAGCTGTATCTCCCTTATTATTTCTCCTGAACCTATCACTTTCCCGTAAAATACTTTCCACCCCCTGCATGAAATGAAATTTCACTTGAGCATAACAATTAAGCCGACCAGCAACAAATAAACATAACTAAAAATTGCAAGAGAGATGGGTGAAAACAGACAAGCTTATTTAATTAAAGTGGCAAGTGCTGTTGCACTTTACTGCCGTGAATATTCTAGTGTTCCTTTTAAAATAATTATTGTGTGCCTGACATCAAAAAAAAAAAAAACAAGTCTACATGTAAACGTTCCTAGATTTAAAAATATGTTGCTTTTTTAGATGTGAGATGAAACCATCACTCTTACCTTGAACCACTGCATTTCTCGTTGCATCTGAAGCGCAGCACCCGAGACCAAATTGAGCTGAGCAGGAGGCGCTAATTTGGCAGCGTAATGCAAGATGGTGTTGTCCTTACGATCTCTTCTAGTAACAAGATCGATCTTCTCATCAAGTTCATCACCGGTGTCGCATATGAGGTTCACTATTGTTTCTTTTGGTTCTGTAATAGTCATTTCTGTTGGATATTTTCAACAAACCCTTAATTTGTAGGCGCTATACAGAGTTTCGGTGATCGACCTGACCGGTCAGGTCGCGGGGGTCTAGGGGGCAGCGCCCCCTAGCAGAGTACGAGACAACATCTCGTAAGATTTTTTTTTTTCTTCTGATTTAGGGTTTCTAATGACAGTTAGAAAACCGAACAGAAACATCGTTTTCCCAACAGACACCATTGTTGGAAGAGATGTCTATTCGCACTGAAAAGATGCCTGTTGGAGATGAAGAGTCATCTTCAACAGATGTTAAACTCTCTATAAATTGCGCCGTTGTTTTCCATTCAAAGACATCAAAAACTCTCTCTGTTTTCTCTCTAATAAGCATCATCAGAATCAAAACCTGTGTGTTCTTGGTTGGGTCAAGGTTGTACAAGCTTTGAAGCCAACATTGTTGTAGGGCTTCAAGTATCCTGACGGCAATATTCATTGACCTATTTGTACTCGCCAATTCAATTGAGAAGGGTCGAATAATTGTCGAAAATAATCTATTATTAGAGCCTTGAACCCAGAGACAACATTCTTTTCTTCACCCTGTTTTAGTGTCAATTTTCCAACAGTTTCTAGCAATGTTTCTTTCGGTAACTGATGCCATATCAGGTAATCAAACTTTGCGAGACACTCCTCCACAAATTCTGTTATCCCGTGCTTTACAGCTACCTTCATGATGTTGGGATTATCCTTGTAGTTGTAGGAAATCCTACAACCACACCCAAGTAAATCTATGAACTAATATTCAAAACATCATAAGAAGAACTCTAAATCACTTCATTAAAGGTAGAACAAATACAAAAAGGATGAATGGAAACCATAACTTACAGCATGTTTGTTTTTTCCTCTATATTGGTAGAGGGTTCTACATAGACGTAAACCTCTATCTCTATATAAAAACCACTACATAGTGTTTCTTAAATTTATGTTTGTTTTACCATTATCTTAAATGTATTCAATATCTTCTATTTTCCATTGCACCCTTAAAAATTTCACAAATTCCATAGAGATCAATTCCTTCAATTAAGATGAAATACAAAACATTTGAAATATACATACTTCAGATCTGAGATTCAGATACATACAAAAATTCCAAAATGCATATAATTCATATTTGAAATTCGAATATAGGCGGTAATGTTGTAATATGGCTCGAACATCACTAGAAATTCCTCTACAACAGAACCCATCAACGATTCACCATCATCAGCAGCTTCCACTGTCACTAGTTCACCGCAACCTTGACATCACCATATGCTGGCATCCATCACCACCAGTCCAATATCATCTAATTCACTACTCACCACCAAATTGACACCCTATGCCACCAAGTCATTCCAACTCTTTCCAATTATCGACCATGGTACTGATTTGTCGCCGCAAAAACATTGATATTCAGAGGTTATGTGTGCATTAAGGGGACGCTGCATATCATGATTTAGTGGCATTGCATGCTAATAGACGCTGCATACCAGAAATTCCTCTACATACTGCAAATAGGTATTAAACATGGGATCAATCTGCAAATTCTGGAAGCAATTGATCAAGAGCAAGCAAAAAAAAAAGATACTTTCATCTGGTTTTTGATGACATCTCTTTTTTATTCAAAAACAGAGAACAATCTCTTGGGTATTTTGTCAAACAGTTTTCAATGCTCAAAATTTGATGTTGAATATCATTACTAGATGACGAAAATTTTGAATCAAAATCCATTGCTAGATGATGAAATCAAACACAACTCCATAATTATACCAACATCCAAACCATCAGTAACATCCAATGCAGACTCTAATGAAATCAAACAATACCCAAATTAAAAAACCCTAATGCTAACGATTTCAGAAAATAGAGATTACGGAGATAAATTATTGGACAGAGAAAAGAAAAGAAATGACATGTTACCTCCCCAACCCCAAGAGATCGATGAAACCTTCTTGATCTTCCACTGGAGAAAGGATCGAAATATTTTTAGGGAAGCAGCTACAGATAACGAGAGAATTAACGAAAGAGAAAATTGGTTTTGTATTATGGGATAAAAATTGGAAATCTAAAATTAGTTCAAGGGTAAAATTGACATTTCAGCATTAGATAGAGGTTGGGGATGAAAATAGCACCTTGCTACTGCTATTTGAAATCCTCTAATTTGGTAGTGATTTGCCTCTATCTTTATAGAGGTAGTGGAAAAAACAAACACCAAATTTAATGGGGTCCACCACTACATAGAGGTTGGTAGAGGTTAGCCTCTACATAGAGGAAAAAACAAACATGTTGTTAGTGAACAATACTACTTTCTCTCTCCTAAAACTCTTATCTCAACTCTCCAAAAGATCTCTCTCTTTACAATGGCTTCTTATGCCTTTTATAGGGGTTACATAGCGGAGGACAGCTAATAAAGCCTCTGTTTTTGGATCTGGAGCGCGTCAACTTCGCCCTGATTTCTATATTGCCGCGCTCACCTTTTGACTACCGCATTGATCTTCACACTTTTAGTGTGACTTGGTGACGTTATCCTGTTTGTCAGCAGAAGTATGCTTTACGCGTCATATTCGCCGGTTGCCAAATAAACTCTTACGCGCTACCAATGGTGGTGCGGTATTTTGTATCCACATTTTTCCTCTTCTCGTATCGTTCTTTTGAGAGAAAGAGCGGTAAGAGAAGTTCCCATTCATTATTTCACCGCACCAACTCATCTTTTCATATTCTTCATACTGACATTCTCCGGAATCTCGACATAACTGTCTACACGTGTTGATTTTTCCCCCTTTTGACTGACACATCCTTATTTGACCAGCTACCTTTTTCTCAACAATTTTCTTATTTATTTATTGTGGTGAGGAGAGAAGTTTTTCTTTCCTTTAGTCTCCCTTTTTCTCTGTATTCTTCATCTTCTTCCTCTCGAAGCCTTCATCTTCTATTCTTTCAGAATCTTCATCGGCGCTGACCTTCTTCAGGCTTTATGGATTCTCTTCAGATGTTAGTTTATTCTTCTATCATTGTTATTTTTTTTTTAATTTTTCGACCACCATTGTTGTTTTGCTACTGTTCTGCTGCTGTTGCTGTTGTTCCTCATATTCCCATACTGTTTTTGTTTCAGTCAAAGTCCCCCATCTAATAATCTCCGTATTAGAGTTATAAACCCTAATTCTTCTTCCATTTCTAAGGATAATGAATCTCACAAGAGGAAGCCTTCTCATAAAAAGGTAGTAATAAATAACTTTTATTCGAGTTTTTCGCTTTAGAGGAAACAATATTGTTGCCTCTGTTTCTTATATGTTTTGTTGGTGCGAAGGGTTTTGAGGGCGAAACTAATCGTGAGAAGAAGAAGGTTAAGAGAGTCCGTCCTAATCCAAAACTCGACAAAACCATTGAAATGCCAGTGCTCAATTATAAACTTCGTCCTGCTCTATTTCCTCATGCTTCACCTCCTTTAACAGAAGTTAATGCTGAATTTGCCGCCCCGCTTACTGAGAATGTTACCGCGTTAGTAAAGGATGCAACCGTCTCTGCTTCTGAGAATGCTATCGCCCCTATGGAGGGTATCACTAATTTATCTCTTGGGGATAAGACTACATCATCAAAGGATAAATACGCTTCTTCTATCATGGGCATTGTTGTATCTACTCCTCCTCTTTCCATGTTCACATCTTCTTCTTTAGAGACCACTTCTACTGAAAAAGTCGACTCTGGAACGAAGTTGTTACTAGATATTATTAATGCTGCCCGTTGGTCTAATACCGATCCTTCTCGGGCCCGAGTCTGTGAAGCCCTTGCTAAATTGCTATGTGAACCTTCTCTTGACAAATCTACTAGGAGAGAGATTTTCTCTCAACTGGACCCCAGCATCAATCTTGCTTTCGATCGTCTGGTATGTGTTCTTTCATCTATATTTTTGAATTACGCTATTTTACCTCTCATCTTTATTGTGTATTACTTTTTCTCTAGGAATCTCGTCGCCGCTTGGTCCAAACTGAAGGTTTCTATGAATCGAGCAATACCATCCGAGATTTTTCTCAACATGTTACCAAGCTAAAGGGGGATCTTTTGGATGAATCTGTTGTATCTGAGAATCTTCGCAATAATAATCAAGAACTCAGAGGTATGTTCCTCTTTTCAGTGATTCTCTTTCATTTTGTCGCGCTTTTGTTTATTATTTGAATTTCTTCGCATATATGTAAAGACTTAAACCAGAGGCGCGTCATGGAAAGGTTTAGTTATCAACATTCTGCCAAGGATGCCCGCGCTGATAATGAGAAGTTGCTGAATCAATTGAACCAACTAATTAATAATTATTCGTACCTGCTAGACCAAATCGATAATCTAAAGAGTGAAAATCTTTATCCAGAGAAAAATAAATGTGACTGTGAATATGAATCAACTCTGAGATCAGCATAAATAGCTGAAGAATTCTTATGATAATTTAGCAAGGGAGAATGCCTCCCTTTTCGAGAGTGGAAAGAGGATTCGGTCCCGTCTTCATGGTTTGGTTGGTGATGACTTTGATAGACATATGGAGTATATGAAAAATAGTGGTCTTGCTTTATCCCATTATTTCACCTCTCAGAGGGAAGGTAGTCACATTGAGCTGACTACCTCGGTTTTCATTTATTTGAAATTTTCTCTCTGGTCTTTATTTTGCCGCCCTTGTTTTAATTTGAAATTCTTCATTTTTGCAGCATCTGAGAGATCACATCAATCTACCATCCAGAAATTGAGGTTTGATCTTGCAAAGGCGCGAAAAGAACGCAGCAAGCTTTCTGTGACACTTTCATCCTCCCGAGACAGGACGGAAAGGAGATGCTTGTATCTTGAGAGGTTGATGGATGTTTCTGTGGAGAACACCAAGAAGAGTGTCGCACGCGATCTCTACATCAAATCTAAAACTCTTGCTGATCAAGTTTGTCTCACTAATTCATTTCCTTTATTAGAATTGGAGCCTCTTGATGTGGCTGCTGATGAAGAGCTTCCCGAACCTGATAGTGATTACTATTATGAGAGCGATGATGATGAAGAGGTCCTTCTTCAAGAGGATCAACCCAAAGAGAATGAAGCTGGTAGTGAACCCCCTAAAGATCCAAGTCTTGTTGTTGATCCTGACGTTGATGTTAATGTTGAAATTCTCACACCAAATCAAAATGCTCCTCAAAATGATCCTTAACTCCTTTTCTTTCTCTACCTTTTGTGTAACTGGACGTTCCCAAGCTTGTGGAGCATGAATTATGTTTACCTATCCTTGGCTACACACTAAAGAGACATATTTTTGTTTTCTATGCTTTTATGCATTTTAGTCTTTTGTTATTTAGTTGTCTTTTTTTTCTGAAGAGGCGAATAACACCTTCTTTAAGTATTTTATTCCCATACTTGCCTCTGTTTTTCGCCTCTGAAGATATTTTTTAGTTTACAATTATCCTTGTGTGCGGTAGTGGGGTCTTACTATGAAATTTTAAATGCATACCTGCTCCTTTATTCTTCGTGCGTGTCTTTGGGATTCTTAATCTGCAAAATAATTAACAATTCATTTAAATAGGTCTAAGGGTGTTTTGTGAGGTCTTATTGTGCCTCCCTAAGTAGAGGTCTTAATCATCCTCCCCTTGTTGATAGGTCTTATGTTTGCCCCAAGGTATTATTTCTGGTCGGG
>JAJJMB010017752.1:2918144-3025739 GCA_023531105.1 Papaver atlanticum | reverse complement strand
CTTATCCTGCCGCCGATATGGCTTATGGTTACGAGATCACACCCTAAGTGGGGTGTCTTGAGGACCGAGTGTATCATAGTCAGGACTTGCCAAGAATGGCCAGGTACGCTCCAGACGCCCCAGTCACTCTTGACTCAACCGTGTACCGCGACGCCCTGATCGAGTTTCTACACTCCTTAGGAGAGAGCTTAGTACCTCAGTCTTTCGACTCATGAGTCTTTGCTGGATAGACTTTTATTTCGCCCCAACTTCTCCACGATTCAGGTTCCAGGGTCGGTATAGCTTTCACCTGAGTCATGCATTACTAGGTGTTCCCCAATTATGACGCGCTTTAGGTCTTATTGTTGCCTCTTGCGTTTACACGAACTAGGGTGCATGCCACAATTAGATGCCTAGCCTCCCTAGTTAGAGGTTTTAACTTTTTATTGCCTCCTATTAAGGTCTTATTTTTGCCTCTTTCTTCTACTTGTGAGTTATTTGTGATATCTGATGATGAAAAAGTTTCATTAATTTTTATTTATATTCTGGTTAATACATCATCAACATCCTGCCTTTCGCATCGTTTTCGCGTACACATAATTTTCTTGATGCTACCGCATAGCTCATGGATAATATTTCTTCAGGTATATTCGATTCCATGGGCGATCTAGTTTGCGTCCCGTGTTTCTCCCTTCAGTATCCATTAATTCATACGCCCCATTTCCAACAATCCTTTTTATGATGTAAGGTCCATCCCATGTCTTCTCTAATTTTCCATCTTTTCCTTTCTGATAAGGCGGTATTTCCCTCAATACTAATTCTCCTGGTTGGAACTTCCTTTCTTTGACGCGCTTGTTATATTCCCTTGCTAATCTGTTGTGGTAGTTCTCCATATGTTGTAGGGCTATTTCTCTGTTTTCTTCTAAATCATCAAGCTTTGCTAGAATCAAATCTATGTTTAAGTTCTTTTCCCACGCTTTTTTCTTTGTTGTTCGTATGATAACTTCAGTTGGTAGCACCGCCTCTACTCCATATGTTAAACAAAAAGGTGACATTCCTGTAGCTTCCCTTCGTGTTGTTCTATACGCCCAAAGAGCATTATGTACTTGTTCACACCATCCTTTATTGTGTCCTTCCATCTTCTTCTTCAATATATCTGCAAGTGTTTTATTTGTTGCCTCTGCTTGCCCGTTACTCTGCGGATATAATGGAGTTGATTTTCCGCTCTGGATTTTAAATGCGTTAAATAGCATTTCAATGTTTTCGCCCTCAAACTGTTTTCCATTATCAGAGACTATTTACATTGGAATTCCAAATCTGCAGATGATATTTTCAAATATGAAGGTAAATACGTCACGATCTCGGATATGTTGGACTGCTTTTGCCTCTGCCCACTTTGTGAAATAGTCTGTTGCGACAATTAAGTACCTCCTTTGCCCGGTTCCTGGTATAAATGGACCTACAATGTCCAAACCCCATTTTCCGAATGGCCATACACTTGTTGAAGAGTTTAGTGCCGCCCCTGGTGCATGTATTCTTTTCCCATGACGTTGGCATTCTTCACATCGCCTAGAAACCTCTTTTGCATCTTCATGCATGTAGGGCCAGTAATAACCTTGCATCTTTGTTTTGTAAGCTAATGACCTTCCTCCGCTATGATTCCCTACATATCCATAGTGTATTTCTTTTAAAATCTCCATTATTTCACTCCGTGTTAGGCATCTATGTGATGTTCCAAGGAAAGATTTTCGATAGAGTACGCCCTCTCTTAGTTCATAATTTGTCGCCCTGCTCTTGAGCTTATGCGTTTCTAATCTGTTTCTTGGTACTTCGCCTTTCTCCAGATAGTTATGAAGTTGTACTCTCCAATCCACCTCTTTCTCCTTTTGCCGCTCTTCTTTATTTTCCACAAGCATTACATCTACGTCTTCTTCATATTTTTTTACTGATGGAAGAGAAAGTGTCTGTATCTTTATACACCGCGCTGTTGGATCCACCAACATAGAGGCGATGAATGCTAATGCGTCTGCAAATCTATTATCTTTCCTGCATATATGCCTCCAATTTACGCTTGGTATTTTTGCTGATAGTTCTGCGACTAGTTGTTTGTATTTTTGTAGAGATTGTTCATTTGTATTATATAGACCTTGTATTTGGCGTATTACCAATTGTGAGTCACTAGTCACTCTGATATCTTCCAACTTCATTTCTATCGCCAGCCTTAATGCATGTATAACTGCTTCATATTCCATTTCGTTATTTGTGGATGCAAACTCTAATCTAAACGAGTATACCATTCTTGCTCCTTGGGAGGAGATGAAGACTATTCCAATTCCTTTTCCTTCTCCATTTGCTGATCCATCTACGAGTATTTCCCATTTCTTTGAATTCCTCTCCATTAATAAGTCTTTTGGGTTTCCTTGTTCCTCATCTATTTCCACCATTTCTTCTACATCTTCATCTTCTTCTAATGGAAATTCTGCCAAGAAATCTTCAATGACCTGTGATTTTGGTGACGATAATATTTCAAATTTGACTCCATATTGCTCCACCTGTGCGTTCCATCTTTCCACACTTCCTACTCTTTTTGAACTTTTCATCACAGATTCGATTGGGATCTTAATTAGTACTTTTATCTTGTGAGCTTGTAAGTAAGTGCGAAGCTTTTGTGTTGCATAAACCAGTGCGAGGATTAGCTTTTCAATTTTTGTATAATTCCTTTCTGCGAAGCTGTAAGTTTTGCTTATGTAGTATATTGGATTTTCTATCCCCTCATCTAGGCGAAGTAATACAACACTTAATGCATACGGCGTTGATGTAAGGTAGATTAATAATTCTTCTCCTGGCTCGGCTTTCTGCAAAATAGATAAATTCATTAAATAATCCTTGATGCTCTGTAGTGCTTTCTCGTATTCAATTGTCCATTCGAATTTGGTTCCCTTCTTTAAGATAATGAAAAGGTGTTTGCATTTATCTGAAGAGCGCGAAATGAACCGCCCCAATGAAGCTTGTAGTTCATTTAATTTCTGCACGTCTTTTACTGTTGCGGGTGATGGCATGTCTCGAACTGCTTGCACTTTTTCTGGATCTACTTGTATTCCTTCCTTTGACACAATGTAACCCAAGAATTTTCCTGATACAACTCCGAAGATGCATTTTTCCGGGTTTATCTTCATCTTAAATTGCCGCACATGTTCAAATATTTCTTTCAAGTTATCAACATGATCTTCCGCTTTCTTGTTTTTCACCAACATGTCATCAACATAGATCTCCAGGGTTGTATGCACCCACTTTGCGAATATTTTTTCCACCATCTTCTAGTATGTTGCACCTGCGTTTTTTAAACCAAACGACATCCTTGTATAACAGTATAATCCTCTTGGCGCGAAGAAATCCGTGTGTTCTTGATCTTCTTCTGCTAGAGCAATTTGGTTATACCCTGAGTACCCATCCATTAATGATAATCTTTCGTTTCCTGCCGCTTTTTCCACCATTTGTGGTATATCTTGAAGTGGGAAACTGTCCTTTGGGCATGCCTTATTTAGATTACTGAAGTCGATTCAAATTCGTATCCCTTTGTTCTTTTTTGGCACTACCACCATGTTTGCTATCCATACCGGGTATTTTGCTGGTCTGATTATTCCCGCATCTAGCATCTTCTGCAACTCTTCTATTTGCGGATGATATGTTGTTGCTATCTTTCCTATCCTTTTCTTGAATGGCTTTACATTTTACTTGATATCTAACCTGTGACATGCAATCGAAGGATCTATACCTGGCATTTCGTCCATGCTTCATGCGAAGACATCTTTATATTCCCGCAATAGGTTCACCATCTTTTCGTCTTCACCTCTATCCATCTTAGTTCCAATTTTCAGCATCTTTGGTTCTTCTTCTGTTCCCACATTTATGTCTTTTGTCGGCTCTGCTGCGGTAAAATTCGCCTTTGGTTCTCTTACTGGTGATGACTCATTTATTTTATGCATTGGTTCACCTTCCTTCTCTGGGATCTCACTTGGTATTCCTTTTCCTTGTTGTGCTCTTATCATGTATATTCTCAGTTCTTTTTCTTTTCTTGATTCCTTTGCCTTCCTCCATCGATCTTTTCGCCTCTTTGCTCGTCCTTCATAATTCTTCACATCTATTTGACTGCAATATTTTGCGTTCTTTGTGTCCCCTTTGATTTCACCTATTCCGCTTGGTATTGGGAAACGCACGCATTGATGAAGAGTTGAGGTTACAGCTTTTATCGCATGTACCCATGGTCGCTCCAATAGCATGTTGTATGGTGACTCCACATCCACTACGCACAATGTTACCTGCGTTTCTATTTCTCCTAGAAATATTCGTATGGTTATCTCACCTTTTGGTTTTATTATCGCCTTATTAAAACTGTGGATGTTATATGTAGAGCGTGTTAGATCTGCGTCATTGTATCCCATAATCCTGAATGCGTGGTAAAATAGAATGTCCACCGAGCTGCCCGTGTCTATCAATGTTTTGTCTACCACCCATTCTTCTGATACTTTTGCGCTTTCACTTTTTTCTTTTCGCCCTACAATTATTGTAACCATCAATGGTTCTGTTCGCCTTAAGTTTTCTTCTGGTATATCATCCGCTGCAAACGTTATCTTCTGTTTTTCCCAGTCCTTCAAAGGAGATATTTTGTCTACAGTCAAGATTTTCCTTCCTTCATAATCGTGTTTATGTATTTTCCCTGTAATTCCTGCATGAAAATCTGCAACAGTCATAATCGATTTTGTTATTGAATTGCACTGTATACGTCTGTTTCCCTCTTTTGCTCTGATGATCCTTATTGTTTTTGCTGGCTCGCTTTGTTTCTTCTATCTTTATTTTTCCTCCCCTAACTTCTTTTCCATCTGTTGATTCTCTTCCTCCATCGATAGATCTCTGCTTCCTTTGTTTTGCGTTCCTTTGATTTTCCTGTAATGAAAATGAGATCCGGAAGTCGCGGTAAGGTATCGAGATCAGATCTTAAGAACAATGATAAAGGTCTGGATGTCTGAAAACCTCAGGAAAGCTTCTCTTAGGTCTATTAAAACGTTTTGAAAATCATTAAGTCAATAAAATTGTTCTTAAATATTTTTTTATAAACAGGGCATATCATCCAAGCTGTATTCTGATAGACGCATTTTTGTGTCTATTTTCATCTCCTTTGTGTATATTGTTAGTACCCATTTTTGTACTAATTTTGGTATTTTATCCCTTTGTAGGTGTTTTTGGAGGAATAGGCTTTTGCGGCGAAATTGGCTCAAAAAGTTGTTAAAGACACCTGGAAGGACATTTGTTATTCGGACTCTCATTTTTGATAAGGGGTAACCAATTTCCAAGCAGCTGCTAAGCACAGACCGGGATTGGATAGGGGGACTCCATTTTTTCACGTTTTGAAAATGAAAATTGGCGGGAAAAATGTTGCAGCCATTAACGATTTTTAGGGTTCGATTGTTGAGCGATACTGGGAAGATTCAATCGTCAAATTTGGTTGGAATAGACTTGAATTGATCAAACAGGCTCGGTATGGGTGATTGAATGGACTGTTTTGGGCTAGATGATCGGGTTTTGATAAAACAGGGAAGAAAAAAAACTATTTATGGAAACAGGCAAGTTTTCAAGTTACACATGGAAGTTTCGTGGGATTTGGGAGAAAATATCTTCCCTGTGATTTGGCAGTATCATATACAGAGATATCTTGGGACAAAATCAGAGAAAACGCGTAAAACAGAGATAAGAAAAGAAATTTCGTAACATGAAGAAAAAGGAAAAACCAAAGATATTCTCGAATTTTCTTGGCCCTATGAGGTATAAAAGAGTTGGTTCGAGTTCTGGAAGAAGTGAGGAACACTTGGAGAACACTTTAGGGGAAGTTTAGAGCACTAGAGAAGCGAAGAAAATCGAGTACAGAAACTCTGCTGCTGCTGCTGAAGAAGAAGAAGACGGAGAACATAAGACCCACAGAGTCAGTCGCAGAGGCAGACTTATTTTCAGTGACAAAGAGTTACGGTCGCTCCTATCTACAGTCACCGAAGTCTTTCAGCAACGATTCAGTCTTCTGTATTAGACTTTCAGCGACTACAGTATACCCCTTTCTCCCTTTTAATCAATTTTTGAGCCATAAACATGTATTTTGAGAACATGATTAATATGAGGAGCTAAACCCCATTGCTGAGGCGATAGAGGAATCTATTTTTCCAATAAAAAGTGGTATATTCTATTTTATTTATTTTATTGCAATTATTTTATGATTATTTGCCTTGATTGAAAATTGTTTGAGTGATTTTTGTTGAGCAATTGTTATTTCTTTTGATAGAGCATTCTTGGACCTAGGTTTTTGATGTTTTATGCTTCGGATTTACACTTGTTATTTTGAAAATCTACATGTTGCAATAGTTTAGAATCAAATTGAACGAGAAAATTGCATGAATATAAATACTAGATTAAATCACTTTGAACTTGGAAAATAGTGGAATCTCAGCCTCAGTGTTCTTTTAATATTGATATCAACTTTCTCAGTGTTTGCTATAATTTTTAGTGATTTTTCTATTTAGTTTTGAATTTAAGTCTAAAGTTATCCTTCGCAAGTTCGAGAATCGAATCCCTCTTTTTACTACAACTACAAAACACATCATATTCTAGCGCCAAAATGTAGTTGCAGGAAATCCTACAACCACACCCAGGTAAATCTATGAACTAATATTCAAAACATCATAAGAAGAACTCTAAATCACTTCATTAAAGGTAGAACAAATACAAAAAGGATGAATGGAAACCCTAACTTAGTGAACAATACTACTTCTCTCTCCTAAAACTCTTATCTCAACTTTCCAAAAGATCTCTCTCTTTACAATGACTTCTTGTCCGTTTTATAGGGGTTACATAGTGGAGGACATCTAATAAAGCCCCTGTTTTCGGATCTGGAGCGCGTCAACTTCGCCCTGATTTCTATATTGCCGCGCTCACCTTTTGACTACCGCGTTGATCTTCACACTTTTGGTGTGACTTGGTGACGTCATCCTGTTTATCAGCAGAAGTATGCTTTACGCGTCATATTCGCCAGTTGCCAAATGAACTCTTACGCGCTACCAATGGTGGTGTGGTATTTTGTATCCACATTCCTTAATAAACTTCAATAATGTTAATTCCTTGGTTCTTGTATGAACTTCCATTAACATTTGTTCAATCAATGCGATTGCTTGTTGGTGCATCACCTTTTGGTTATATAATCTTTCAAGGCCAAGTACTGAAATAAAACAAAGCCGCTATCAGAAAGAATTATCCATGATTCAGGCAGAAGGATTAGCATCAAAACATACGGAGTTGTTCAATCTTTAACCAAAATAGGGATTAAGTCCATGTAATATCTCGAGGAAAATACCTCTTCTAAAGTAGGGCACAAGGATTCCTCTATAAGTAATTGATGAGGAGGCTTCAGTGCAATCTAAGCTTTTGGAGGGCGAAGGGTTCTCTTCGTCCCTATTGGTGCATTCTGTGCCCCGACACTTATTTGGTTCCGTTGGTTGGATACATATTACTGGACAATTGCAGTTAGATTAATTTATGAAACAAGCATATTTAGATAAATAAACTGTGGAGGTATATAAAAACAAGAAAACAAAACAAAAAATATTGATTAAGGGGATCATGAACAGACTAACATAAATAGATGAGGTTCTGCCACCATTTTAGCTTTGTGCCGCTTCGAAATGCAAAGGGCCTTCGAGCCATCATCTCCAACCCACACATATTCTGTGTTCGTGCTTTCACCATAACCACACCAGGTAACTGTTTGACAAGGCAGAGCGCCATATCTACCAACAAAAACATACAAAATCAGAAATCTCAACTCAGCGTACAAACTAATTAAATGTGTGAATGGAAATATGAACATTACAAGTGCATGGAATATAATTTCTGTAATAAATACTAGCGTCCTAGTTTAACCCACCATAAAAATTGGCCTCAATTAAGTCGCATAACAAACCAGCACCGTCGTCATATCCAGAGAACAGAGTTGGGTACGCATCCTTGTCGCATAATAAAGATATTTAACTACCTCCTTTTGTCCAGTTGTAACAAAAGAAACAACTATTTCCAATGGTGTATACCCTTTCTTACTAAGTATTCGCAGCAACCCGGGATTTTTCTTAACCATCAATTTAGCAGCTTTGAGGTTTCCATACTGAGCAGCGTAATGAATGGCTGTAAATCCATAATCACTTGATTGATATTCAAGTGATTCTTGCGACATCAAACTCACAATTTCCTCAACAAGTATCATTTCTCTCTTCCCAAATATAGCTACATGCAATATTGTATCTGAGGTAGGTGTTACCCCTTGTTCAAGAGCGGTAGGTATAGGGGCGAAATATCGCATAGATCAAATCCGCAACATCGCCTTAGCTAAGACAATCACCAACACGGAGAAGAAAGAAATTAGGTGAAGAGTAATTACGCGATAACCAGGAAGAAGCACGAAGAGGAGCCATGCGATAAATACAAGGCGACATATACCAAGACAAGCACGAAGTAGCAACGCGAGAGACAGCGACACCTTCCCAAATACTGGCGAATAAGACAAGCTGAAATAAGATCAGCTAACAGAGATCTTGCATGTGATCCTCAATTGTCTTCTACTGATGTATTTACCTATATAAGGACTCAAATGATAAAGAGAGAGGTAGGTTGTGATAAAATTCAGTCAAGTAAGAGAGCTAAGAGACACTTATAGAGAAAATAGAGAAGCCATTAAAGCTCACTCCAAGCTCCGTTTCTTCCATTGTTGTATATCAAATATATTTGTAATTGTTGTAAGAACATCATACATTCAATACAAGTGTTTGAAGAAAGATCATACTAGTGTTAAAGTGGTGTATAATCTCATTAATGTTTAAGTTGATTCCATGACTTAGGCTTTGTGTTATTATCATCTCATTGGGTGTAGTTGTGGGATTTTCCGCAACTACATTTTGGCGCTAGAAACAGGGAGGATTATCCTCACCTGCTAGCTAGTAGCTAGGAATCATTATCTCCAAAGCAGCCTGTTATTTCCCAAAGAAATCCTGTCTTTGAAAGGTCATCGCCACCATGAAGTTCTAGTAAACACATCATTGTCTAGTATGAAGAAGTTCTAACTAAAGAATCACCCACCTCTCAAAACCCTGATAAGGAAACCTTGATAAGTTTCTCTCATAATACTTCCCCCAAAACAACAAAACAACAGCCTGTCAAGTTTCTGTTGGAAGCTAAAAATCCTTCCCACCGGCAACTCTGGTTAACAAAATGGTGCGAATCGCATCAAGAACAGGGCATGTCATCGCTACACGGAGAAGCAACAGAGTGGCAAGCAGAAGAGGAACCAGAGGCGAAGCTGGAACTTCAGCTGATGGAGAAAGACGAGGGTTAGAGCGACAGAATCGCAACCGCAGTCTGCATTCTATCATAGAAATGGGTCAACAGAACAACGATGCCACTACTCAAAATCCAACACAATAAAACAACAACGAAGAGAGGATTATTTACGAAGAAGGTAGTGTACACACAACTGATCTTGAGACTATGGAAGATGAAGAACAGGCAACACAAGGAAGAGGTGAGAACCCTGGTGAAGAAGACAACCTTACCATCCAACAAATAAGAGAGCGCCTCGCACGAGACAGGCGAATTGAAAGAGAACTGAGGCAAGGACTCGAACGAAGTCTAGCAAGAGATGCAGAGTTGGCAGAAGAGCGAGCAAACTTGGCAAGACAAAATGCCCTGTTAGTGTAAGAAAACAACCTGCTAAATGAAAATATGCAAGCGCGAACTCATACTGGGGAAACTGAAACTCAGACAAGTAGGAGTTCGTCAAGAATGAGGAGAGGACACCAGAGTGAAGAAAGGGAGGTGCAAAACAACCATACTGAGTACGAACAAGAAGTATGCGAAAGAGAGCGCGAAAGAGAAAATGCACGCGACTTAGAAAGAAGGTTGCAAGAGCAAAGAGAAAGGAGGAGGAATCGAGAAAGAAGAGAAAACTCAGCGCGAGAAGCGTAGAGATACGATGGTAGAATGGGAAGCAGCTCGGAACGTGAAAGCCAGAGAAGCAGAAGAAAAACCAGTTTAGAACGAGAAATCAGAAGGGCCTTGGAAAGAAGCTTGGTAGAACAAAGAGCATTAGAAGCAGTCATGCAAAGGGAAAGAGAACAGACCAATGAGAACAAAACCATACTGCTGCAACTTAAAGAACTCAAGGAAGCAATGAAAAACAATAACAGGCGAGGAGGAAAAATGAAGCTGGCAGAAGCCATAGAGGAAGCAGGGAGATCGTCGTTCTCACGCGAGATATTACAAGCACCTATCCCCGCGAAGTGTGCTCTGCCAACATTCTCCAGCATCTTCGATGGGACTGGGAACGCAGCGTAACATATGAAATCCTATAATCTCACGTTAATGCCATGGGCTCAGCATCAGGCGGTGTTGTGCAAGTACTTTCCGGCCAGTCTGATTGGAGAAGCTTCACTATGGTTTGATAATCTGTGTGAAGGATCGGTGACTTCATTCACGCAATTGCAAAGGTTGTTCTTGGTAAATTACATAACAAGCAGCCGAGCCAAAGCAGGGACTGAAAACGCGTTTAACTTGAAGAAAGCGCATGGAGAAAATCTGTGAAGCCTGACCACATGATGGAGAACCATGTGTAGAGAATCAGCAGGGGAAGTATCGGAGCGACATCTGATCCTCGTTCGTCAATATTTTATACCCAACTGATCTCTTGTATGTGGAAATATTCCGACACAGAAATGAAATCGATATGCAAGAACTAAGAGAATATCAGGAGGAATTCATAGCATTAAAATAAAAGCAGAGAGAAGTGAACACCAGTATGACAACCATCGCAGCTGCGAAAGGAGGAAGTGCGACACTCATGCCACGAATAGCTAGTAATGTTGAAAGTGCTCCAAATGTTGAACGAGGAAAATAGGCGAAGGAGAGTACTGCGAAAGAGGTAGCCCTTTCGAGCAAAGATGAGGAATGGTTTCGAAGAGAGTATGGGGATAGACATCATAACTTACCAACAAGGAGATATGACAACCAAGGAGATCGATACAACAATGACCGAAGAACAGGATATAATGATAACCGAAGGTTTGAACGACCACCAAATTATCCACCGTTCGATGATGTAAAACTTCCTAGACTAAACACCCCAATAAAAAAAAAATCTAGGAAACAATCTTATTAACCGAAGAAATACCCCTACCAGGGAACATAGGGAAAGAATCTCCACTAGGGGAAAGAGGTGGTGAGTTCTGCGCGTATCATCGATTCCATGGTCATGGCACCGCAGTATGCAGAAACGTGCGACGAATTTTGTTGGGACTAATTGAGAGAGGAAGATTGAACCAATTTTTGGACACACGCGAACTACCAAGGGGGCCGCCGCAACAATAGCCGGCTGTCATTCATCGCATTGAAATTGGACAAAATTCAAGGAAGATAAATTCGATCATTCACTCCACTAAAGACATCAGCAACTTTCACGGTAGTGTTTTAAGACGAGTTTACAAAATGGATCGAAACGGCGAGGAAATACACCTGGTAACTAGGAGCCGCGCACTTGAAGAATGGCAGAAACAACCAATTTCCTTCACGACAGAAGACACTCCAGCAGGAGCAGGAATGCACTCTGATCCTCTAGTAGTCACCATGACTATGCAACCACATTCCAAATGGGAAGAAAGTGAAGACGAGAAGGGGCGACCATGGACAATTAACAAAAATTTAGTGGATACTGGAAGTTCAGTTGATATATTGTTCTATCATGCGTTCAGAACTATGGGATACAGTGACTCAGACCTGATCCCATCCACATACACGATCTACAGATTCAATAGCGTCGCATCAAGGCCAAAGGGCGAGATTACCTTGGTCATTCCCGCGGGAACGCTAGAAACGATAGTCACCTTCTGTGTTGTGAATGTAGAGTCGCCATATAATCCCATCATCGGGAGGCCCTGGATTCATGGGGTTATGGGAGTCGCGTCAACCTTTCATAGACGAATCCGATTCCCCATACCAACAGGAATTGGAGAAATCTTGGGAGACTGCATCAATGCGAAGAGATGTAATGAAGAGGGTGTTAAACAGTATGAGGGAAAAGCAAAGTTAAAAAAGAAACATAGGAAGAATGTAAGAAATGTAAAGTGAGCAGAGGAGATGATGATCAATATGATAAGGGTGGAAGAAAAGAATCAGACAGCGAAGAAAGAGAGCTTGAACAAAATTCTAGGGTGAAAAACAAAGGATCATCCCGAATCCGGGATGGCTAATGCAAGAGCAAGCTTGCGAAAGATAAAAAAGATATTGAAGCACAGTAAAACAAGAATGCCTCGCAAAGTTAATCAGTCGCAAAATTTATTCCCCGAAAAGAGAATGGAACTGAGTAAAACAGTAGAGCACGAACACTATCAGGAGATAAACGACTCTTTGCGAGAAATATTTGCGAGTACTCATGCACAACTCGAATTGCTCAAAACAGGAAGGGACATCCTGTTCAACCTGAAGAGAGAGCAAGGTGAAAGCCTACAAGATTTGGTATCAAGATGGAAGATACAATGTAACAAAATCATGAGCCACGCTGCCAGCAACCACCCAATTAGCAGTGGAAACAAAGGAAGAATCATGGAACAACAGCAAGAAACTGAGGTTGATTTCTGAAAAACAATTGTTGAAGGCGAAAGAAGTGAAACATGTCATGCAAAAGCTATTATCTGAAAGATCAAACACTATAGCGAAATGACGTAATAAAGACAAGCAGACAATGTATCAACTAAAAGAAACTTTAATATGAAGCAAAGTTCTTTCTATAAGCAAGCAAACAAAGGCGAAACAAAGTCTCCGTGACAAAGCTATAAAATTTTCTCGTAAGACCTCAATAGGGGGCAGCAAGTTATTATTATAAACCATCTAACTAGGGAGGCTGGGACTACGATTGTGACGTGTCAACTTAGTTCGCGTGGTCGTGCGACGGCGTTTTAGCACGATCGCGTAAGATGCGACCATAAGCCCAAATGCGCGTCATAATTGGGGCATCTTGGAGAAGTTACTTATTGGGGAGAAATGCCTCTGCGCTGGAGGCCACTGAGAACGAACCACTCAGCGAAAAGTTCTCTGGTAAGGGGTGTCGAAACATAGCCAATGGAGATAGTAGATGGCCTGGAATGGTTCTGTACTTGGTCCAAAGAAACCCCACTTAGGGTGTGATCTCGCGCCCAGAGCCACATAGGCGAAAGGCAAGAGATCACGACAACACTGGTCCTTGCATAACTGGATGGGAGGAGCCCAACTGAAATGGTTAGGGGTGACTTCCTTGAAGGGACGATTCAGGGGGAATATAAATGGACGACACCCTCCACTAGGGAGCTGACTGTGTCAAAGACGACAATGTATTGGGGCTTCTTACTCACGGGAGTATCTAAGGCCTGGTATATTGTTGCGCATACAACCTGAGGAGGTACAAATACTAACACAGTTTAGGCGAGATCGATGGCCAATGACTCGCAAGAGCACATGGAACTGAGATTTCGTCGCCCAATGTTGAAGATCCTACCCAAGGCGACCATAAGTCCTTTAAGTTCTCTATGTGGGGAGGCAATAATACCTTAATTAGGAGGCAAATAAGACCTACGAACTCGTGCGAATATAAGGAATGCGAAAGACACAGAGACATGAAAGGGCGGCGCTGAGACATAAAGGAGACACATTCCCCTCGAGCTAAGTATCATACAATTTACAAATTCAAATATTCTAGTGACCACAACATGACAGGAAATACCTTAGAAAATATGTATATCGTCACATTAGTACACATCTGTCTCGTATGCACAAATCAAACCCCTAATATACGATAAGTCTCACACGTATGAGTCACAGAATAAATAATTAGCATACATCTAGTCTTTATTTTTGATATTCGCAAAAATTTAGATCCACTTCTCGCATGATAATCACCTTAGAAAGCATGATATAACTCGCACAGAACAATGTTTGCATAATCAGTTAAAATGATGAACTTCCCTCTGAGGTGGAAAACAGAGGCAAGTATGGGAATACTAAAATTTATGTGCTTCCCACCCCCTCAGTCAAATACTAAGAAACATGCTAGGATCAAACAAAAAACTAGAATTACTTGTTTCATCTTAAGTACAGAAATAAAAAAGATAGTCAAAGCCAAATCTCGCCCCCAAGCTTGGGAGCACCCAGAACAAAGAACGAGTTGGAGATGTTTGCAAACAAAGAAAAGAGAAAATCTAAAAGGGAACGACATCGAGAACATCCTGAGAAGAATTTACAACCTCAGACGCGGGAACTGCTTGAGCTGAGACATCAGTAACGTCGGAGACCCGCTGGTTTAGGACATCCCCTTCTCTCTCAACATCGCCAACATCAACAGGACCAGACTCCCCAGCACGATCACTCAAAGGAGAAGTCGTGGTCAGATTTTCCTCTTCTTCATCATCACTAACAGGAACTTAAAGGTAAGCGTCGCGAGGAAGCCCATGCTTCTCGCAAACCCAGTTGACCGCGAGCTGAGATTCCACATTCACGCGACGTTGGGTCACCTTGGAGTATTTCCTAGCAGCCTCTTCTATGAAAGACTAATACTCTTGATCCAAAGTGGAGTAAGAATGCTCAATCTTTTCCTTAGCCTTTCCCAAATCCTCGCGCTCCTGCGAAACTTCATCTGCTAAGCGAGAAGACGAAGATAACTGTCGAGAAGCAGAGTCCCGTTCCTTGAGAGCTTTAGTCAGACCCTTCTCAGTAGTCGCAAGTTTCTTCTTCAGCGCGATTACTTCCCCTGCGAAAAAGAAGTGTTAGAACAACAGGACTTAAAGAAGAAAGCAAGACCGAGGAAACAATCGTAGCAGCCTTCGCGACTACCTTTATCTTGCGAAACAGCTACACGAAGATCATGCGAAATTACAGGACAACGGTTAGCATTTTGAAATAACTTAAGATCTTCTAAAGCTTTATCTTTGCTCTAACAGGCCTCGTCCTTTTCCTTCGACGATCTCGCTAACTTCGACGCTAGATCATTTGACACATCCTTCTGTGATCGAAGAGAACTCTCTAATAAATTATGATCCATAGAAAGCCTATAATACGTACTATTAAAAAAAAGTTGGTTATTCTTTAGACCACGAATGTCTTCAGACAAGGTTCGATTCTCGTCAAGAAGAGCGTGATTCAGCATATTGGACACCTCTAGAGCCCTGGCGAGCTGACCAGACAAGGAACAATGCTGATCCGAACGAACACGCCAACCAGAATTGTCAATTTGAAGACCCATTACTTGATCGCGTAAACTCAGACGGTCATTCTCTGACTAAGTAATTTGAGCTTTAAGAGCATTGCATTCATCTCGAGCATCATTCACGGCAAATTCAAACTCGTATCGTTCGGATATGTGTTTTCGGTTTAAAGCTTGATTATGAAAATCCTAAAATCAAGAAGGATTGTGCGAAAGCAAAGCATGCATGAAAAAAAAAAAAAGATACACGGAATCTCACCTTTAAGCTCTTCTTCTTCGTGCGGAGCTTAACAACATCACTCGCTCCAGAAGATAGCTCAGACAACTACCTCTTCAAGTCATCAATGATCTCCTCAGCCTTACTAAGTTCTTCGACCTGAACCAGGCGACGACGAAACTCCTACAATGCCAAAGCATCAGAACCAAGACGAACGGGAAAAGAAGTAAACATAACAAATAAAAGCTAACCTCAGATTCAACAGCAGTACGTTTATCGCGCCTGGAAAGTTGAGACGACCCAGACTCAGTCTTCAGAGGCGACAAACCCAATGCAATAGAAATTAAGACCGACCACTGCAAAGCTTCAGCAGCCGCATTAGTCGCAGCAACGCCCGCGATCTATTCCTCTTCCACGACAACAGCATCAGGAGAAGAGTAAGCTATGGCAGAGCTCTCCGCAGTGCGGTCAGGAGCTAATGTAGACATGGGTTGAGGAGAAAAGCTAGTTGTCACCTCACTTTTCGCCACAACAGCAGCGACAGGCATCAATATCAATGGACTCACGACATGAACAAGATCCCCACTGCATGAACTCCTTCTTTTTTGAGGAGAACCCTCCCTACCATGCGACAATTTCCACTTGCGAGGATCCTTCTTCACAACCTTTTTTCGATCACCGTCAGGATTTACTGGGGGCTTGGACGGAATGGGTCTAGAAGCATAAAATTCGAGTATGGGAATACTAAAATTAGGATAAACACCAAGAATACTCATAGCAGCAGCAGAAAAACTCAAGAATACTCAAAACAACCCAACTGATCATTAAAAACTCAAGCAAAAACAAACATAAGTACTTACCGAGGGGACGATTCGTTGGAAGAAGGAACAACGGATTGGCTTGACAGAGTGGCAAATCTTGCACACAAATAAACTTCACAGAGGCAGGTCCTTTAAGCAGAGAAGAAGGGGAAGTAAGATGGTAAAAACGAAGATAAGTTTCTCTTTCTCTCCAGAGGTATTTATTGAAGCATGCGAACCGGCTATAGCAGTAACCGGTCAAAATGGAAACCTAGATGTGTCAATGGAGAAGAGGAGGAGTTACTGCACGTGGAAATAATCATACGGGAAAACTGGAAACGGTCGGATAAAATACGAATTAAAGTCATGATGTGAAGCTAGGGTTCTCGCATTATTCCACTTGCAGAAGAACAACGCGAGAAGAGGCAAAATGTAGGGGCGAAATATCGCATAGAGCAAATCCGCAACATCGCCTTAGCTAAGACAATCACCAACACGAAGAAGAAAGAAATTTGGCGAAGAGTAATTACGCGATAACTAGGAAGAAGCACGAAGAGGAGCCATGCGATAAATACAAGGCGACATTTACCAAGACAAGCACGAAGTAGCAACGTGAGAGGCAGCGACACCTTCCCAAATCCTGGAGAATAAGACAAGCTGAAATAAGATCAGCTAACAGAGATCTTGCATGTGATCCTCAATTGTCTTCTACTGATCTATTTACCTATATAAGGAATCAAATGATAAAGAGAGAGGTAGGTTGTGATAAAATTCAGTCAAGTAAGAGAGCTAAGAGACACTTAAAGAGAAAAGAGAGAAGCCATTAAAGCTCACTCCAAGCTCCATTTCTTCCATTGTTGTATATCAAATATCTTTGTAATTGTTGTAAGAATATCATACATGCAGTACAAGTAAGGCTGCACAAGAACCGAACCGGAACCGGTGAACCAGAAAGGAATCGGAAAAAAAGAACCGGGATAGGGAGTACAGGGAACAGGAATGGAGTATGGAACCGGTGTATGACCGGTACAGGTACTCGGTTCCTAAGGATTCCCGGCATGTACCGGACCACATAAACCGATAAATATTAGCCGTTGATCTTTGATTTAAAATTTAATCTTAGTCGTCAATCTTAGGTTTTGAGCGACGTATTATATCAATCGTGTAATCATCATTCTTTGTTTTTTTTTGTTTTTTTTCTAAAGCAGCTGAGTCTCGTATCTCTATCACCATCTCTGAGTAAGGTTTGATTTTAAATCTATGTTTACTACTTCTTGTTCTTCTTCACAATGAACTAGAAAATAACAGTGAAGATTTGGGGTTGATACTTGATTGTTGCTGCAATAGAAGAATGATTTTGTTGCATTTATGAGGAATGGGTTTGGCTACAATTTTGAAGTCAAGAAGGAAATACAAGTGCGGTTGTATATGGAATTGAAATTTGATTCAGGTAGAGATGGATTTGTGGTCTGGAGATAAGGAGAGATGGGTTCGTGCTGTTGGATTGAAGATGGAAAAGAAGGTGTTGCTGTGCTTTTCATCTAGGGCAGTAGATAATTTGAACTCAGTTTTTGGGTAATGGAGGAACTTCTCTTATCTAATTAACGATTTCCATTATTGGGTTTCTGTTCAAATAGATCGATTTTTACTTACATAGTTTGATTTCAAGTTCTAACCTAAAATTAAAATTTTGGACTGAAACGACGAGATTCTGTTGATTTTTTTTCCTCTCCTTGAGCTGATGTTCATCATTGTGCCATTAATTCTTGTTTTCATGTCTATTCAAGGATATTTGTTGTAAAAGGGGGAAGAGGTGTTAGCTGGCTTCTTTCTATGATTGATCTGATTTTCTTTGGTTAATAGTTTGAACAATACGAATTCAACTTTATTTTCCATTTTTGTATCAGAAAAGAGAATTTCAAGATCTTGCTCCTTTATTTTGGAATTCTTAAATTGATTAGTGATTAGTACACTCTCTGTAATCGATTTGGAGTCTGGGACATCTTTTAAGTATCAACATTTTTGGATGAAGATGATTACATAACTGCAATGGGTAAAAACCCGGTACCGGTCTTGAACCGGACCGGTACCGGAGGTACATGTACAAGTACAGGTATTGGTCAACAGTAGGTACAGGGACCGGTTCCACAAGAAAACCGGGCCGTACCGGACCATGTGCAGCCTTAAATACAAGTGTTTGAAGAAAAATCATACTAGTGTCAAAGTGGTTAATAATCTCATTAATGTTTAAGTTGATTCTATGACTTAGGCTTTGTGTTATTATCATCTCATTGGGTGTAGTTGTGGGATTTTTCGCAACTACAGTAGGATTTTTCTTCAGAAACTTGTTTTGGGGTAAAAACTGATTCTGCTATTTGGGTAAATTTGGGTGTGTTGATGAGAAACAAATTCAAACCCTAAAAAATGCACTGCACGGGAGTACTTTTAGATTCGAGAGATAAATCTGTAAGACTCTGGCCTAAACCAAGAAATAATCGTTCCAGATTCAATTCGGTCACAAAGTGAAGGAGAAGGGTTGATCTTAGGGAGGGAAGCGAAGAAGGTGTTTGAAATCAGAATGTTGAATTATGAAGGTGTGGCCGTTTATGACTTGTATCAGAATATGGTTTATGGATACTTGTGTTGATAACACTTGTGTTCTCTTTTGAAATAGGTTGAAATCCTATTTATACAAGTCATGTTCGAGCACTCTGATCTCGTAGGAAGTGGAGGTGTTTAAGCAGTGGAGAAGTGGGGTTGTGTAAAAGTGGTGATCACCACGTTTCCACTATGAGAGAAAACTGATCACACTTTCACCCACTACTCTCATTGTTGTTAATCGTCCGTCCTTTCCTGACACTTTCTCGTAATGGGCGCATTGCACGCCGCACGCTGTAAACCGCCAAACTAATACCCCAGTGAGCATCCCCCAGTTTGTGACATGTTTGATGTCTCGAGTAAATGGGTCAAGTCGTGGGACTCGCCACTAAAAGCAGCGCATAATGCTTTTAGGTCAAATAATAAAATTATTTGTAAAATCAATATTTATAAAACATCGCTTATAATCGATGCATATAAAGCATCACTTTTAAACAAGCAGCTGGAAATAATCGATGTGCAGGAAACATCGTTGTTTTAGAGCTCGTTCAAATTAGTCGTGAATTGAACGTCTTAAAAAAGGTAGCGTGACCGGCCACCTTTGGGTGATCGTTTGAGAACCTTATGGGTGAGCTACCACTTGGTCGATCGCTCCCTTTGGAGGAGGGGTGGCCGATGATCACAGCGTTACCCTGTTGGCCTCCTAAAAATAAATCTAAACCATCCGACTAGGCTAGCGAAGTTTGATGGATGAGATGATTTGCGGAAGTTGTGTACTGCCGTTGGATTATGCAAGCAGCGTGACCAGCCTCTTTTTGGTGATCGATCGAAGGCCATATGAGCAAGCCATGGCTTGGCCGATCGCTCCTCATGGAACAGGGGTGGCCGGTGATGACAGTGCCACGCTGTTATCCATTTAGAATCCGATCTAAGCTGTTCGACCAAGCTGGCGAAGATGGACGGACACGATCGATTTTCGGCAGTTGCATAACGTCGCTGACTTAATTTTAGGGTTTTTAAAATTCACGCGATCACCTTTCTTTGGGCGAGCGATTCAACACATTTCTGGTTTTCCGTGGGCTAGTCGATTGACCAAGAATGTAGTTGGGTCGCCGGTGAACACGCTAGTACCCTTTTGATCATTCGAGGGAAGATCTAGGCCGTCAAACTAGGCTAGCCAAGTCGGGCGGTTGTGATGTTTTTTGAGACCGTTTTTGCCGGTCTTAACTCATTTGAGCTCATCTTTTAACAGCGCGATCACCCATGTTAGGGTTAGCGTTCAAAAGCGTTGCGGGTGTACTAGATGGAATCCGATCGGTCGGGATGTAAGTAGGGCCCGGCGGTGGTCATTATAATGATCGCTTAGTTCCGCTAGGAGTAGGCTAGGCCTGTTAATTGTGTGGCCAAATCGTGTGGCCGTGATCGTTTTTTAAGACTGATATGGACAGTCTAAATTTTCCTTAAGGAATTTAAACGTGTTCGATCGCCCTAACTTTTAATTAAAAAGTGTGTAAGCATGCTGATCTCTTTGTCAGAGTGTGGTGTAGCGTATGTGAGTGTTTTCATGCAGGTCTCAATACTGACGCTTCGGGAGATTCATGCTACTCCGCTGCGAGTGAACATTAATCGTCATGTCATGCCAATATTGAGAGTTCGGCTGGGAACATTGTATAGGAAAATACTAGGCAGGTCATGCATTAGTGAATAATGCTAGTGGAAAATAAAATTCATAGAATATTTGGGATTGTTGATATGCACCATTCTGAGTGAATTTTATATATATATACAAATATATTAAATTGCTCAATACATCTGTGAGCGAAGAGGTTTATGCACTCATCACTTTCAAATGGCTTCTATTCCTTTGCAGGATGACAGAGCATAAAAACAGGGTTTCACAATTTTGACCCTGAACCGAAAACCACCATCAACATTAAGTCCCCTGCTTAGTACGTAACAGTGACATTGTTGCGGGGTAAGCACTAGATTGTGACAAATAAAGATAAAACTTATGAGGCAAAGTAGACAGATGTTACCAGGAAAGGTGAGTCGGCTTGTCCTTTGAACATGGCACGAGGCGTCAAGATGAGCGTTCCCCTAGCATGATGTCGGCTGGCCCCAGGTAGATCGGGAAGACGGTTGGTTGGTATCTCAAACTGCATTCCAAGTCCCTTGTACATCTGAGCATCGTGTGAGAGCGTGTCTAAGTTTTCCTGGCTTCGGTTGGCATGGAGGAAAAATAGAGGCGCAATGAAGCATCTCAGCCAACAAGTGTTAGGACTGAAAGGTTTGCTGCCTGGCTAAAGCGCCGGAGGGTGGAGTATGAGCAGCTCTCGGGTGAACGTGAACTCTTGGATAAACATGAACACCCTATTCAAGACGAAGTCATAATGACGAACCGGAATACCCTCAAAAGGCTGTTGAAGCAGTTTCTAAAAAGGATGTCGGGGCAACTTCCGAAGAGTATGTAGGAGGAGAGGCATCTGGAGAAGATGTTGAAGCGGGCTCCGAAGTGAATGTTGGTACAGCTTTCAAGGAAGATGTTGAAGCAGTTCCCAAAGAGAACGTTGATGCAGCTTCCGAAGAGGATGTTGAAGAAGTTCCCAAAGAGAACGTTGATGCAGCTTCCAAAGAGGATGTTGAAGCGCCTTCTGGAGAGGATGTTGAAGAGGCTTCTGTAGAGGGTTCCAGTGAATGCGCCATTGACCCTGGCGTTGATGATACTTCTTTGATGTTTAGTAGTCTTTTGTTTCATACGGCTGGATCCAGGGCTTCATCAAATAATAATCCTTCATTCATGCTGCTTTCATGATTTTATGTTTCCAGTTGGATGAAATCTCCCAACTAAGAAATCCAAATTCTTAGAAAGATCTTGTAATACCTTGAAACTTTATATGTAGCGCTCTTCGGTAGCCTGTGTTCATGATATTCATTCCTAAAACGCGATTTTGCAATCTGATCTCTTCCCATTCTATTGAGGCGGCATGGCAAAGACAGCACACAAATAGTAATGGCTGGCAAGTCTGTGTTTTCTTCTCATGGGAAGAGGTGCCTCTTAAACAATAATATTTCCACACATGTAACGCTAGTAACAGCAATTTAGAGTAGGGAAAAATAACAATATGGCTCGACCAACCTTCTGTTTTATATTCCTCTTGCAGATTACACGCTTCTTGAAGATTTGTGGCGTGTCGGCTAGGTATGTAGAAGCATGGGAGCTTTGCCACGAATCTAGAGACCCAATAAGCCGCATATTATGGGATAAACGGATGAGAGATGCCTTATCTTCAATTGACGACATGTGCAACGTGATTTCTGAAGAAGTAATTGCGAACTGGGAGTGTCACTGGGTACGTGCGCCACCTTCAGATTCGTTGCTTCTCGGTCCGTGAAATGATTTTCAAAATCCGAAAATTGCATACTGAAGTGGACAGAACCTCCTCTAGGGATCACGTCAGTCAAAAGAGGTGGTGGTTGAGAAACCGTCTCAATGTTGAAGCAGATGCTCTTCGGGATACGTAAGGTGCTTTTTGAGAAGAATCTGTTGCTGCTTGATGATTTCCTTTGAATATCTTGTTCTTTCTTTTTCCTTTACATAATCTCCTCTTAGGTTTTTACTAAAAGATGTAAGGTGTTTCTTTCATGGTTTGATTTTTTTTTTGGTTTTGAATTGATGGGAAATGGTTTTGTGAGGAAATGATATTTCGATTAACTGATAAAAATGAAATCCTAATTATGAATGCAAACAGTGCAGTCATTTTGGAGGAATTACAAATATTACATGAAAAGGGGAAATGCTAAAAGAAATGCTAAAGGAAAAGGCGACGTGTCGTCTTAGGTATCGAAAGGTTTAAGCCACCTGGCATGTATTACTACGCCTTCTAGCTTGTCAGCATTGATAAGTTTGCAGTAGCCTCCCAAGATAATTTCTACTACTAGGTACGGCTCATCTTCTGGGGAATTTGGCGGAGCAGGTTGGGCAGCAACCCTTACTACTATATCTCCAACTTGAAATGGATTTGGGCGTTGCACCGTTACTTGATTCTTAGATTCCCTATCTTTGACTGTGACAGCTTCTAAATTTTTAATAAAATATTCGAAAGGCCCAGCACCCCATTCACATCTCCTAGTGACGGCTGGGTTGACGATGGGGTCAAGTCCCCGGCCTTTGACGGAAGGAGGAGTGACTGATTGCAGAAAGGGTTGTTCAATAAGACTTACTTGGGTTCGAAATCTACGAATGTACATCGTCGGGCTCTCTCCATGCAATTGGGTCACATTGGCAAGTTGTTGATACGGCAGCAAATAATCCTAAGGGTTGGATGGCTTGTTGGAAATCCTTTTGGGTGTAGACACTGGTAAAGGACATACTCCCATCTTCGCTTTGTTGCCATGCACCCACGAGCGCCCCAGAACCATATCATAATTTGGGCATTCTTTGACAATATGAAATTTGGCGTGCGTTAGAGCATCTCCCACCTTGATTTCGAGATTGATGTACCCATAAGTGTCTCTAGACTCCCCTTCCGAGTTTTTGATCATGGTTGGACAGTGAACGGCTTCCTGTTTTTGGATCTTTGCGGCTTTCAGAGTCTTGATGGTGACAACGTTGAAGTTAGAGGCTGCGTCAATCAGCGTGCTGTCAAACTCGACACTCTTCAGGTGGGCAGTGGTCAGCAGTCCCCAGTTGCATTTTCCAACAGCGCCTCCTAAGAGAGATTGGGGCTTAGGAGTAGCTTCTCCGACTGAAAACAGCCGCTTTCCTAACACAATGCGATTGAGAGATGCAAATATATCTTGACGTTGCGCCTTGGAGAAATAAAAAAAATCACATACACGCAACATCATAGATTGCACGGTTTTGTGAGAAGAGTCCCCAGAAAGCGTACAGCTTCTTACTGGGAGAGGGTCTCTGTGAACTCCCCCAGTGCCTAGTTGAAGTTCTCCCGCATCTATTTTTTCTTTGAAAATGCTCTTCAATTTGTTGCATTTGTTGGTGGGATGATGGACGAACCTGTGATAACGGCAATACTTGGGATTTGCCATCCCTTCCTCAGTTGGTAGGCGTCTGATAGGAGGTAGTTTGATGGTGTTATCTTGAATCCATACTTCCAGGAGTTCAATGACTTCATTCATTGGAAATGGGAAGTCTGGAGCAGCATCTCCAGTTTCTTATTATTGCACAGGGGTCTTGGCCGCGACTTTCCGGGATGGAGTTGTCTGCGCTGGTGCTGCACGCTTAGGTTGTTGTTCCGCTGCTGGAGCTTTCCTTTTCCCTCCTTCACCTACTACGCTTACAGAAGGACCGGTGTTATATTGCTTGTTGATTAGGCGCATGTTTCCTCGAGTTTCGCGTGCATCCTCACCCCTGGACGGCATGGTTCTTTCTAACAGCGCTGGTGCGGTCGTAGCTGACCGCTTAGCGGCCTCATGGAGCTCATAGAATGTCTGGAAACGTAGGTTTTCCAGTAAAGCACGATAGATGGGAACCATACCGTTAATGCATGACTCCACCAACTGTTGTTTGGTCACATTTGGGTCGTGACAGTCCAAAGCTTGAATTCTGAATCTCTTGACATAATTGTTTGGGTGCTCGTTGTTTCGCTGAAACATTCTTCCTAAGTCTGAGAAAGTGATTTGCTCAGACACGAAGAAATACTTCTTGTAAAAAGCGGTGACCATCTCACACCAGTTAGATATGTTGTTTGGTGCGATGTTGTTATACCAGGTATACGCCCTTCCGGTAAGCGACTTTGAAAATTCTTTTAGGCGGAGGACATGATTGTATTCGTGTTCTCCCAAGGATTCCAGAAAACAAGAAATGTGTTCGCGAGCGTTACCAGTACCATCGTAGAGGGAAAACTGAGGAGAGGAGTATCCTCTCGGGAGAGGAACTCTTTGCACATAAAGACGATATGGAGGTTGGTGCTGGTGCTGGTGCATGTCCACTGGGTTTTCTTTGCCTTGATTTTGGAGGATACGCTCCAGATCCTCACGTGTGATGAAGTTGGACGGCTGATTCCTTTCTCGTGAGCGTTCAGGAGCAACACGAACTTTCTCATCTATGAAGGCACGCCCTGTTGAAGCGCTCGCGCCAGAAGTGTTAAAAGTACTCCTTATTGGCTCCATGGGTTGATGCGGCTCTTGTGGCAGTCGCTCCGTTAGCGTCTTGAGGAAATTGGGTACCTCTTTCTGAGTTGTATCCATGTCTTTCTGAGCCTTAGCGAGAACTTCTTGTCTTTCCATAAAGTCAACAATAGTGATAGGGGGTTGGCTTCATCTGCCTCCTCCAGTCTCTCGTCCCGATGAAGAAATGGTGGCATCCCTAGTGAAGATTGGAGGTGTCATGCTCGAAGAAATATTAGGAGTAGCAGCGGCTCTGGATCTTGTAATAGGAGGCGTCACGCCATAGGGGATGCTTCCAGCGTTACTGGTGTTGGTGCTAGAGGATGTAGCACCATGCGATATATTGACTGTGCTGGCAGCCGGTACATTGGTGTTAACGACAGGGATATTGGCACCAGGAGTGCTATCAACGCCCGCATCATCAGGGTTGGTAACTGACCCATACCTAAGATCTACCATCTTGAATTTGAGAAAATTGAAATGAGATTGAAAATTGATCTTGTAACCGAGAGATTAATATCCCACTGTGGTCCCAGTTGTTTTGGGGTAAAAACTGATTCTGCTATTTTTGGTAAATTTGGGTGTGTTGATGAGAAATGAATTCAAACCCTAAACAAATGCACTGCACAGGAGTACTTTTAGATTCGAGAGATCAATCTGTAAGACTCTGGCCTAAACCAAGAAATGGCCGTTCCAGATTCAATTCGGTCACAAAGTGAAAGAGAAGGGTTGATCTTAGGGAGGGAAGCGAATAAGGTGTTTGAGATCGGAATATTGAATTATGAAGGTGTGGATGTTTATGACTGGTATCAGAATATGGTTTATGGATACTTGTGTTGATAACACTTGTGTTCTCTTTTGAAATAGGTTGAAATCCTATTTATACAAGTCATGTTCGAGCACTCTGATCTCATAGGAAGTGGAGGTGTTTAAGCAGTGGAGAAGTGAGGTTGTGTAAAAGTGGTGATCACCACGTTTCCACTACGAGGGAAAACTGATCACACTTTCACCCACTACTCTCATTGCTGTTAACCGTCCGTCCTTTCCTGACACTTTGTCGTAATGGGCGCGTTGCACGCTGTAAACCGCCAGACCAATACCCCAGTGAGCATCCCCCAGTTTATGACATGTTTGATGTCTCGAGTAAATGGGTCAAGTCGTGGGACTCGCCATTAAAAGCAGCGCATAGTGCTTTTAGGTCAAATAATAAAATTATTTGTAAAATCAATATTTATAAAACATCGCTTATAATTGATGTATATAAAGCATCGCTTTTAAACAAGCAACTGGAAATAAACGATGTGCAGGAAACATCGTTGTTTTAGAGCTCGTTCAAATTAGTCGCGAATTGAACGTCTTAAAAAAGGTAGCGTAACCGGCCACCTTTGGGTGATCGTTTGAGAACCCTATGGGTGAGCTACCACTTGGTCGATCGCTCCCTGTGGAGGAGGGGTGGCCCATGATCACAGCGTTACCCTGTTGACCTCCTAAAAATAAATCTAAATTATCCGACTAGGCTAGCGAAGTTGGATGGACAAGATGATTTGCGGCAGTTGTGTACTGCCGTTGTATTATGCAAGCAGCGCGACCAGCCTCTTTAGGGTGATCGTTCGAAGGCCATATGAGTAAGCCATGTCTTGGCTGATCGCTCCTCATGGAAGAGGGGTGACCGGTGATCACAGTGCCACGTTGTTGTCCATTTAGAATCTAATCTAAGTTGTTCGACCAAGCTAGCGAAGATGGACGGACACGATCGATTTGCGGCAGTTACATAACGCCGCTGACTTAATTTTAGGGTTTATAAAAATCGCGCGATCACCCTTCTTTGGTCGAGCAATTCAACACGTTTATGGTTTGTCGTGGGCAAGTCGATTGACCAAGAATGTAGTTGGGTCGCCGGTGAACACGCCAGTACCCTTTTGATCATTCGAGGGAAGACCTAGGCCGTCCAACTACGCTAGCAAAGTTGCGCGGTCGTGATGTTTTTTGAGACCATTTTTGCCGGTCTTAGCTCGTTTGAGCTCATCTTTCAACAGCGGGATCACCCATGTTAGGGTTAGCGTTCAAAAGCGTTGCGGGTGTACTAGATGGAATCCGATCGGTCGGGATGTTAGTGGGCCCGCCGATGGTCATCATGATGATCGCCTATTTCCGCTAGGAGTAGGCTAGGCCTGTTAATTGTGTGGCCAAATCGTGTGGCCGTTATCTTTTTTAAGACTGATATGGACAGTCTAAATTTTCCTTATGGGATTTAAACGCGTTCGATTGCGCTAACTTTTAATTAAAAAGTTCGATCGCGCTAACTTTTAATTAAAAAGTGTGTAAACACGTTGATCTCTTTGTCAGAGAGTGGTGTAGCCTATGTGAGTATTTTCATGCAGGTTTCAATACTGACACTACGGGAGATTCATGCTACTCCGCTGCGAGTGAACATTAATCGTCATGTCATGCCAATATTGAGAGTTCGGCTGGGAACATTACATAGGAAAATACTAGGCAGGTCATGCATTAGTGAATAATGCTGGTGGAAAATAAAATTCATAGAATATTTGGGATTGTTGCTATGCACCATTCTGAGTGAATTTTATATATATATACAAATATATTGAATTGCTCAATACATCTGTGGGCGAAGAGGTTTATGCACTCATCACTTTCATATGGCTTCTGTTCCTTTGCAGGATGACAACGCATTAAAAACAGGGTTTCACAATTTTAACCCTGAACCGAAAACCACAATCAACAAAACTCAATCGTCTTTTTGCAATCACCTTCAACTAATAGATTGTTTCTATCCGGATAATAATTCGCTACCCGAACTCCTTTGTTTCCTTAACACGTCACTCGGAAACAGGAAGAACGATTAATAATAATCGAAAAGAAATTATATAATATATATCACTTGATGAAAGCCATATCGCTTACCAACTTCTGGGGTCTCTTCAACTTCTGGGGTCTCTTCATCTTTGTCACCATCATCATCATCATTATCATCTTCTGTGCATGGTGTCAATAACATGGTGTCAATATGTGAAAATAATTTGACACCAAAAAAAATAAAAATGGATCCATATTTTGACAATCTTCGAGATATCTCCACGAGTGTGAACCACGTAACAAATGATAAATTATACCTTGACTATTACCAGCGCTTTTAATGCTTCTTAGAGCCTCTAGAATTTCGTTTTGAATATCTTCTTGAGATTTTGCTTGCTCTAACATTTGATTTTGAGTATTTTCTTGAGATTTTGCTTGCTTTTCTTGAGCATCTGCAAGTTTAGCTTGAGACTGAATGAGTACCTTAAGTAACTCTTTAATATCTGCTGTTTCTTCCTGAGGTCGATTATCCCGATCACTACCCATTTTTTTAGCAGACATCGCGGTGAAGGAAGTTTTTAAGACGGGATATAAAGGGAAATATTACTGTAAAGATAGAAGAGATGGATTGGAGTGACTATCAGGTGGGCAAACTATATCCTTTATATAGGAATGAAAGTTGAAACATACAGGGATTCTCTAAATGCTGAAACTGAGTTTATTTTTAACCTCGGTATAATTTATTCGACAGGGTATATTTGGCATGCATTACAGTTGTCAGTTGACATGTAATGTCAAACACTCATATGGCACGCCACATGGAGTAAACACCTAATGTTGGTGTTTACTATTATCATTAGAGCATCACCAATATGCTTCATAGAAGAAAAAAAGGAAAAAAAATCTCCAATAAAAGGTAAAAAAAATTCTGCATGCATTTATTATTTAGACCTTTTATTTATGTGGTCTACCCATAAGACAAATATAGGACTATGTTTAAAATACCTACCGTTTGATGATTTTAATCCTTATAATTTCATAAGTGGGAAATCCGTAAATGAATTTAAAAAATAAAAAAATTATAACTAAAATCCTTAAATGAATTGAAAAAAAAAAAGGCAAAAATAGGACAGAGAGGTCATTCCGAAGGTATACATAAGACTTTTTCTAAGACCTTTGTATTTATTTTGGCATTCCTCTTATAAAATAGGACTTACTGTTGGAGATGAATTTATTTTAAATAAGATGGAGATAAATTTAACTTAAATGAGGATCTAAAATCTCATGTGTCATGAGAAAATAAAATTCCCACCTCTGCTCTCTTAGAGCATCTCCAACAAAGGGTGAATCTTATGTTTTTTAGTGGCACATAGTTTTTTTAGACCCCCGTTTGGCATAAATTCATCTCCAACAGTAGGGTTCTACAAACTAGGAAGGACCAATTAGTAATTATGAAGGTGTTCAAGAAAGTGTTATCTACACCTCCGGTTTCACTTCCACGTCATATTTTCACTAATTTTTTATTAAAATTCTCTATTGTTGGAGATGGTTTTTTAGATTTGAGGTCTTATATTTACTCTATGTGTAGATCCCATAAATAAAATGACTAAATAGAAAAGCCACATGGAATTTTTTTGCACCTTCTGTTGGAGATGCTCTTAGCAGAGGGTAGATTTATTTATTTTTAGTGACACATAGGATTTTAGACCCCCATTTGGCATAAATCCATCTCCAACAATAGGGTCCTACAAATTATGAGGGACCAATTACTAAATATGAAGGTGTTTAAGAAAGTGTTATCTACACCTCCGGTTGCACCTCCACGTCATGTTTTTAACTAATTTTCTTTTAATTCGAAGGGTTGAAATTCTCACTGTTGGAGATGGTTTTTTAGATATGAGGTCATATATTTACTCTATGTGTAGACCTCATAAATAAAATGACTAAATAAAAAATCCACATAGGATTTTTTACACCTTCTCTTGGAGATGCTCTTAAACACTTTCTCAAATAAGGATCATTTTATTTTCGGTCCGCAAGTTATAACCCCAAAGATGTCACTATCCATCCACAAAAAACCCATCAAAACAAAAGTTTCACAAAAACCCCATCAAAACTAAAGTAACACAAAAACCCCAAAGAATTTGATGAAACCAATTTTGAAATTTGGGGTATCAATTTTTAAAATTTTGGGATTTTTGTATCAATTTTGTTTAAGATGGAGTTTTAATGGATCCCAGCATTTGAATGAGATTTTTGTACCACAAATTTGGTCACCTTAGGTTTTTATGACTAGTTCTGTTTTATTTTTATTTTTTAGCTCATATTAAATTTATCGGTATTACCATATTGGGTTGTCAGAATGTGCATTATCATAAAATGGTCCTATAATCACTTTCACCTCTTGGTTTTATATAAATACAACATTTCAACTTTCAAGCAAGAAAAATATCTTACTAGCTAACCAACGCTGATGTGCGTATAAGGTTCCTACCTTCCTTTAAACTGTAAGGTTGAGGTTCAATATCTCGTATAGACTCTATAGTAAATCCTCTGATATGCATGGAGAAGTGATATTGAATGCAATCTAAATAATAAGGCCCCGTGTCTGTCAGGCTGGACTGGCAATGGGGTCGGCCAGTTTTGCTTATACAAAAGAAGAAATATAAACGGTGATATGAGTAAGAAAGCGTATAATTAGACTTGTTCATTTACGATCGGGCTTTTCTTCTCCAAACCTTAACTTTGAGAAGAATCTAACATCTGCATTTTTCATAATTTTATTTATGGTATCTCTGTACGATGAACTGGTAAACCCATCCTTAGAGCAACCGCTGTGAAATAGACTATTTTAAAGTCTATCCCTTTCAAAATAATAGTGGGTCTACCTCCTGAAAGAGTGCAAAACCTGCCATGGAATGGAAGGATACGATATTGTACGACAAATAGTTTGTCGTTTGTGAAGAAAAAATAAACTGGACGGCAATAAGAATACCGTTTGAAAAACCTTACCTTCATTTTTCTTTGAAGCATGCTATTTATTAAACTACTAACATACAGTTACACAAAGGTATATATTACCCCAAGATTCATTAGTTACAATAAGCATGATAAGCCAAGAATCTATATCAACATGATCTTGGAGCAGAAAAGCAGTCTTCTGATCGGAGTTGCATCGGTGGGGGATGTCGGAGTCGAAGGTCAGAAGGCCTTCGGTCAATGCTTTCCATAAGAAAAGTTATACTTTTGATGGACACAACAGTGTCCATGGTAACTTAGATGGCGGTAGAGGTGTTCGATGCAATTGATTGAAGATGCTAGTCATGTCTTTGTATCTTGTTGTTAATGTAAACTGCCCAAGTGATATTTGTCTACTCATTCGATTTACAGCTTGATCCATCACTTCAAATCATATTTGTCTACTCATTCGATTTACAGCTTGATCCATCACTTCAAATCGAATCTTTAACTTTGATTGTGTCTTGAATTGGAACCCCATCCTTGCTCTTGAAGGGGAAGAGCTAATAGTTCTAATATTGCTATTACAAGGTTACTAAACTGAAATATAGATACAAGAGGAGTTACAAACTCTACTAGATTAAACAAAGCTACTACAACTCACTATTACTAGTAACTACTACAATTACTAAAAACTGAAAAGTACAAGAGGGAAGAAAGACTTAAGAGACTAAAGTAAAGTAAAGAACTAAATGATTACAAATTTGCTTGAATAGAAAGAACAACTAAACTGAGAAAAGACCAGCCGAGTAAAGTGTCAGATTCACCGGCCTAATCTTATAACAATTAGGATTAAAGCTTGCTGCTGAAAAAAATGAGTAAAGTTGGAGTCGTGATACATTCCCAGGATTTGATTAAATAAATTTTCAACATGTGGGGAAGTTGAAATATGCCGCTTGTTATGAAGGATATGTCACTTTGGTCAAGACTTACACTAAAATTCTTATAGCGGACCGAAGTGAGAGTCACCCGACTCGCCACAGGTTTCACTAACAATGAACTAAGGCTGGAAATTATTCAAACCTGAACAAAGGAGGTTAATTATGAAGCTGTAGATAGGTACTGCCAGTCTAGCAGAGAAGGGGCTGAATTTCTGTGGCTGAGAATCCCGATTATTGGTGCAGAGGTGATAATATGCTGAAGCATGAAATCAATGATGTTGTTTTTTATGGTTGCAAAGATTAAGCTCAATACTGTTGGCCCAGAGACTAAACAGGTTAAACCCAAAACATGAATGACCTCCAAAAGACAAAATCTAGATCGGAAAACAAAAACACAAATTACAAGGAAAGAACCAGATCCTTGGAAATTAAAACTAACAGATGAAATCAACCAAACCTACGCAAACAAACCAGAGCACCAAAAATACACTGAACTTTGTAACTACAAAGCAACGGACACATGCATTATCAAGAGACACCACCAACAAACTAAACCCACACACCACCAACAAACTAAACCCACACTTTGAATTGAAACTAATCTGGTGGATTGAAAATACCTTCAACTTTCTTAAAAAAACGGGTCCAAACGAAAGCAATCAACGGATTTTCACTAGACCAGGAAAAGCTATGAAGCAAAAACAAGAATCTCAACAACTAAATAGGTTTACGACCTACACATAAACGGCCAAAAAGGTTTGCGAGACAGAGATCGATTGTAAGAAAAACAAACATATCGAGGTTTAAAGAAATTAAGAAATAACTTTTGGTTGTGCTGTGAGATAAGCAAGGAAATCACAAGGTCTCACAGAGTAAAAGAAATCCAAAAGTTTTAAAGGAAACAAAAGTCGCTGGTAACAGCGAACTATTGAGGCTTAATGAAAAGATCAAACATCATGATATGAATCAATTGGTATATGGATAACATCCAAGATAAGTTCCTTTTACTTATCCGATGATGAAATTGAATTGGTACCAATCTGAAATTACCTCGTATTTGAATAATGAAGATATTATTGCAGCTGGAAAACCAGGGCCGGATAGGTTGATGTAGATCGTATCCAATAAAAAAACTCAGATGAAAACTCATATCTCATCCAGCAGCATCAGTTTGAATCAGGTTAAAAACTCTAGGAATAAGGTGGGTGTCACAACAATTAGCAAGCAAACAATCCAATTGACAGCAAAGGGCCGGTGAGTCGAGGATTTAGCCGATGATACTTGTTAAATCCATGGCAGCTGATTTAGGGTTTTGAAGGTGATGGTGAAGATAGAGTCAATGGTTGGGGTTTATTTTTCAATTTCCTTATGAAGATGATTAAGATGACCTAGTACTTGAAGATTAAGGTTGGTACTGCCCAGATCCTGGAAGATCTGAGAAGCTAAGATTGACGGGATTTTTTTTTCTCTCTGCCGGGAATCGCAGTCTAGAGAGGAGAGAGAAAGTTTGTCCTTGACTATAGATCTCCCATTCACGATCCCTTAACTTCATAATATTTATACAGTACGTTTTCCGTAAAACACTCTTCTGATTACAATACCTTCCATTGCTGAAAGACTTTAAAATAAACCCAAGATATTGGCGTTATCAGAATCAGAAAACAATACTTTTTTGTTTTTAAAGTGGGTTTTCTTCTTTTTCTCACAGTCAGTTCTCAAACTAAAGAAACCACCGTTGATGGATGATTTCAAGCAGAGGAGTAACGAAGTTTCAAGAAAAGGTATTATGGTGGATAAGGTCAAATCAAATCTAGAGAAAAATTATGTTTACAGCTAAAAAATACTAGACATTATCAAAAAATTGCCAGTTTTGAACTGAAACGACTTAATAGCAGCAGCCTTTTCTCATTCTTTCTTTTTTTCTCGCTCTCTTTCTCATAGAAATTTCTCCTACTCCTCCTCCTGCAAATACGGGAGATTGTTAGCCGTGTAAAACTTAAATCTAATAAAACGGCAAACCAATAGCCGTTTGAACAGAAGAAAAAAAATGAAAGGCAGACGATTTGCCGTTATTTATTTATTTATTTCACATGACAAACTATTAGCCATATTGGGAAGACTTTCACTCACTCGTTCAAATGAAAGAGAGGTTGATTGAATTTGGGGTGAAAGGGGGTTCCCTCTACCCATAGTAGGACCTAATTTGATCAACTCTTTCGTTTTTAAAGAGACTCTCAAGCCCCATATCCCTTGCTCTTACAAGTATGTCAACAGACATCAAATTTCTAGAAAGGGCTATGGAGTATGAAACCTCTCAAATGATCAAGTTATTTATTCGGAAATGCTTACAAGAAGCTCTCTGCACAAAACGAAAATTGGGTTCTTTCTTAGAGCTAGATACAACTTGCATCTTCTACAAGACGTCAGTAGAATCCATACACTATTTATTATTCGACTGCGAGTTTGCAAAAGAAGTATAAAGCCTATCACTAATGGCAATTCAGGGGTATCTTCAAATTTTCTCTTACTTTCTTAGATGAATACAATGAATGGGATGCAAGAAAGGTGGATATTATGTCTCACTACACCAAAACAGCCTTTTTGTGGCGTTTATAAACGTTGCACAAAATTTGTGCATCGATAATTAGTGTTGGCAAAACGGTGTTATGCATTGGTGTGCAGCGCAAGTTATCCGTTGCACAAATTATATTGAACAACGCTTATAACCGTTGCACATTAGGTGGTGCAACGTTTTATTTTTCCAATTTGTGCAACGGTTATTATAAACAGAAAAACACTTTTGTGGGTCCCACTTTTGTTTTTGTCGATATTTTATTTGTTTGGTAACAATCATATCCGTTGCTTATTGTAGGTAACTTGTGCAACGGATATTTTTCCTACGTTTATATCCGTTGCAAAATAATTTTCAGATCAAAAAAATTTGTCGCCAGCTTAAATTCCGGCAGATTTCTCACCTGAATGTATATAGATTCTGCACCTGAATATATATTGATTCTGTACCTACATATACCATTATAGAAGAACTAGAAGACCAAATTTATCATTTGGAAGGAATCTTAATATCGTCACAATCGATCAAGAAAAATTATTGATCAACACAATCGATTATGTTTAATAATTCATACATTAGTATGTAATAGATGAACTTACCATAAATCCATACAACAAATTGATATGATTCAAAGACTAAACACCAACTTATAATAAGAGTATAACTAGATAATTTGACATTAACTTTTCAAATTAAGACACGTTTGGACTCTGAGACTACTTGAGTAGAACTACTGAGTTAACACTTCCAACTTTGAAAAAGATTACTCTATGATATGAGCGTAGGAACATACAAGGGAACCTCCATGTAGAGCAATTAAGGCAGAGATCAAATGGTACTAAGGGATGGGGCATAAAACAACATTTTTCTTTGAACTGATCAATATTTGCATCATTATATGAACCTGAGATGCAAACAAACAAACAAATTTAAGATTTTCTGCAAATGGTGAAGCAAATGGTGCGTCATACATTTTGGCTAAGAATGGTATAATGAAATTATTAATTTTTGGGATGAACAAGCTTCTACGTTTTGCTAATGTAAATCCTGCTGGGTAAATTGGCACCTCGGGCGCAGCGAAACACGGAATCGATCAGAAAGGGCTATGGTTGATTTGAACCAAACATGGAGAAATAATAAGAGAGAGAGAGAGAGAGAGAGAGAGGATAAACTTACACACAACCACAACACAAGATATGTGTGGTTCACCTTTACAGACTACTTCCACGACTAACACCACCACAAAAACTTCCATTATAATATAAGAACATTACATGCTCTTTCCGCAACCCACAGAAGAAAACTCAAACATAAAGACTAAACAAGACATACCCGAGAACACCATTGAAGAAACCATAGAAATCAACTTTCTAAACCATGTATTCTTCTAACCAGCCTCATGCCTTCTCTTCTACGCCTTCTTTACAACTTCTAGTAACAGAGGAAAAACATGAAAATACTAGAAACTTTATGTAAGGAAAGCCCTAAACCAGAAACACTATAACACCAAAATCCTCTCTTTACAAGTTTTTGTCTCACACAGATATTGACCTTCACGGTAGCAGTTGACCCTCCCTAACAAAGAGACCAAAAACCTTAGCACAAGGTTTTACCACTCTTCTACGTTGGAGTTTTCCTAACTTGGTTCTTAAGTTCCCAAACCTTAGGAACAAGTTCATGAAAGAAAGTGAAAAGACGAGGGTACCCAAATATACCAAAATCTTAAACTTTTCCACTTATAAGTCCTCTTACCGAAAGTGATTGTCTATGGACTGAGTCGAGACAATACAACGAATCGGTATTCACACTTTGTGTGATCGACTATGGATACGAGATTGATACAATACAATAATCAAAGTGTGATTACTTGATAATAGGTTTGGACTTAACCAAACTCTATAGGATCACTATCAATTAATACGGAGTTAACGTTTGTGTGATTTACTTTAAATTATAATAACAATAATTATAATTGCGGAAAACAAAAGTAAATGACACAGCAAGATTTTTTTAACGAGGAAACCGCAAATGCAGAAAAACCCCAGGACCTAGTCCAAAATTAAATACTCTCAGAATTAAGTTGTTATACAAAATCACACCAACTTCGTATAGTTGAGACCAAGCAACTAAACTTATAGTTCACCTAGTTTCTTCAGTATCCCTGCGCTTCCGACATTCAATAAGTGCACGCATTGGAACAATTCCTTTGGTTCGTATTCCAAACAGTAAAGGAACAACAAATCTGTTCGGTAACAACTCTATTCAATCTCAGTGATATGAGTTAGACAAAGGCTCTTCTGTTTAATCCAAAAAACTCCTTTGTCTTGTTTTTGATCTATCTATCCAACAATTACCAAAGTAGCAGAGTTTAGATTTCTCAATCAATAATAGGATCTACCAAGATACTAAATACTGATGCCGATCTACGCAACTAATCAATCAAGTCTATCAAGATAAACCGATTATAGTTGGATCCCATCCGATCAATTTTTGTGCACACCAAAGATTATGAAACCAATAAGAAATCTTATTTGTCTTCAAATCTTCTTTAATCTTCAATAAACACCTGCACACCAAAACTTGAATCTCTTGTGATCAATCACGCACAGAACGGAGTCTGTTAACAATGGATTATCACAAGACGTCTTTAGATCTACAAACAGTTCTAAAGATGCCGTCGACACTTCGATCTAGTTTGAGTGAATCTTATATCAGAAGAGAAGATTCTCAAGAATAAACAAACTAGGTGCAATCAAAGTTCAACAACCGTTAGTCAATCAAATCAAATCGAAACTAATAATACTGGAATTATCTAGTTTCTCACCAACGGTACTCATAGAGCTTTTTGATCCCACGGAAGTCTTTAAACGCGCGGTCGTAAGAGATTTTGCCTAATTAGGGTACTTTCCTCTCCGAATAGACGGCTCCACCAGTAACAACACAACAAGGTAGTTTTGCTGGCTCTTAGGATAGTTTGCTCGAGATGCAAACTTGGGTATTTATAGACCAAGGAAGTTTGGACACCAAGGAATTTCCAAAACCGAAATATTCTTAAGATATGCAATATTTCCAAAATCGGTTTTCATAATTCCTGGAAATGCTATTTCCAAATTTAACCGAAATCCTACTAGAAAATCTCAAATTAGTAAATGCACATTACCAATTTTTATTTTCCAGAGATATGCATTTTAATTGCTGGTAATTAAAAGCATATAAAATTAACAACCTTAATTAAAAGATTCTCAACTTATTTCGGTCTGGGATCTCCTTGAGTTATTAAGGAATATCTTTGAACAATAAAAGATAAGAGTTACTGAACATGTTCAAAGTATGTCGACATCTTATTTCTTTGTAAATCCTTTTTCATATTTACAATCTTGGAACCGATTATACCACACTTCCAAACAAGTTTAGAACTTGTTCATCTGACTTACAAAAACTATGAGATTGATCAAATATCAAACACTAATCATGGGTTTATGGTTCTACCAAACACAAGGATCGGTTCTACCTTAATATGATTACTGGGACCGGTTACATCAGTTACCAAGATCGATTACGTTAATTACCAGGACCAGTTACCATATTCTCATGGTATTACTTGTGATCGGTCACACCAGTTACCAGGATCGGTTACACCAATTACCAGGACCGGTTACACCAATTACAAGGATCGATTACACACCATTTTGTGATCGGTCACACCAATTACTAGGATCGGTTACACCAATTACTAGGATCGGTCACACCAATTACAAATATCGATCATACCATCTTAGGTGATTACTTAGGATCGGTTGCACTAATAAAAGTCATACCAATACATAAGTCAGGCATTGTGACTATTTTTACCAAGATACATAAAAAGTTATGATCGATTCTACTAACTCACACATATTGGTAATCCAAAGATATGCAATGAATAACAATACCAATAAGCCTAGTGATTTCCCTTTCGATTCATAAAACAAGTTCATTAATTTACTTCCTTTAAACGATTGTAAACATTGTTTCCTAGGATGAAATCTTCACCTTTACCCATACACATAATCACAATAGCATTCTTACGATTATGTCGATGTCTTATATACGAAGTTCAAAAAATAATCTTTATACTTCGTATTCAAATTCTTAACACTATGTCTACTAGAGTATAATCATTCACAGCTTCGCAGTTATGTTTTCAATATAGCACGACTTGAAAGATACGCTAGGAATGAAAAAGTTCAAGTCACAATATTACTAACCTCAAGAGGAAGGATGATGTCGTCGATGTAGCTTGTTACTTCTTCACATTCTTCAACTCTTCGAGTAATACTTGTATGTCTCATAATCCTAATCTTTCTAGCCTGACCTATATGAAGTTGTCTCTAGTATATAATCAAGCGACTCTTTAATTGAGTTTTGATTTACTAAAATATGACAACCAAACTTGACATACCAATGCTTGGTGGGTTCAACCGAGCTATGCTTTAACAATCTCCCCCTTTGTCAATTTTAGTGACAAAACTCTTACAATCATATGGATAAACAAATTACAAAAATTCATTATACATACGCTTGATTCCAAGTTTCAACAGCACAAAAACCTGCACATATTCAATCCATAAATGCCGATGTTGACATTTAAATAACAAAGCTAATACTTCCCCTAAAGGTAAGATAGGTAGATTTTCAATCCGCACATCTTTGTTATTTCCCATTTGGAGTCCAAATAACTACAATCAACATATGATATGTTTCTCCCCCTTAGTCAATGCTTTACTCTTTCTTTAGATATAACGTGTAAGGACAATTGTCTTTTCCTTAGTGATTACAAACCACTTGTTTACTCCGTATATTTCTCCCCCTTTTTGTCAGAAAATGACAAAGGTCCGAGAAAATACCAAAAAACCGAAAGGATCTTACAAATCTAAAAGAATTGTACAACTTATAAGAGTTAAGCACGAAGGTTTCACATACCACTTTAGATAACCAATATGAAAACCGAAACTACAAGTAATTTGGTTTTAATATGTTATCAAGGAAACAATTGCCCGAAGCAATTTTCCCTAATAGTTTAGCAAATTGACTAAAAAACTTAGTTCCCTTGCTAAACCGATTGCACAAATACAATCGCTTATTTCGATAAGACCAAAATAAAGATCAGAATTAACTTTATTTTTCTCATCAGGCTCTAATTATTCAGATAATAACTTAGACCTTTCACTTTAGACAAGGAAAATACTAGGTTAGTTAACTAATAATTTCTTGTCAAGGCATTCGATTAGACTTGAATAACCGAATCCTTTACTTTTGATAAGTTTAACTAAGATCAGAATTAACTTAGTTTCTCTTATCCGGAATCGAATTAGACTAAACAAATGATCCCATATTTTTGTTAAGCCATAAATAATTCATACAAACCAAATAAATCAACTTGCACAATTATTTTTCTTAACCGGAAGCAATTGAAACAAACATAGACATTATAGCACCGCAATTGCACCGGAATTTCGTTAAGCCTAAACAATTGATACCAAACAATAAAGAAAGATAACAATAGTTTTTCTCAACCTGAAACAATTGAATCACACACACACATCCATATACACATAATGGAATAAACATCAATTATACTGAATTTTGGTAAGCAAAAGTAAAATATATGCAAAAAACTCAAGCTTTTCTTAAACAGGAAAACGATTAACTAACAAATTTGTTACCTCAAATTCCGCATCCTCTTCTCCCCAGAAAGATATATCATTAAGCGCAAGTTCAAGTTAGAACTCTCCCCCATTGTGTTGTCATCCTCTCGCAAGAACAAAAGAACAACAACAAAAGAAACCTTTACCAGAGATAGGTTGAAACGGTTTTAACTAATGCGTGCCAATAGCAAAAGTTGAAAACCCCGAAACACATATGCTTTTATGTTCAAACACAACGATTCAACATATTGTGACTTTTTCACATATGAGTTTCAATCGGAACACCTTATGATTCTTTGATAAAGCCTACCAACATGGGCTGGAACTTACTCCCGCTAAATCAAAAAGCCACACAAACCATAAGGGTTCACACATCATATGAGATCGAATATTAAGGTTAAGAAAACCGAAATCAAACATCCCATACACATAACAATAAAATAAAGCATTCAAGCACAGGCTATGTAATCGAAAAACTATCACAGGAAAAATTATAAAATAATAATTTTATTAATAAATAATAGTTTTATTCAAGAATAAACTTTACACAATAATTAAAAGAAATCAAAAACTGATGTCTATTTTTTTGAAGACAATTATTGAGTGGGACATTCCTTGTCATCAAGAACTTTTCGATAGTCTTCTTTTATTTCCGATTCTTGGTTCCAAAACTCTGATCCAATGTTTAGAATACCTGTAAGAGTTTCTAGATCTTTTTGAGCAGCAAAGGCCAACTGTTTCTGAAAACAGTTAAGTTGTTTACCAAGTTTTTCAAGATGAATTAGAAGAGACTTCTTATCAGAATTTGGTGAAATTCTTTTAACAGTTTTATTATAGGTTTGACTCCCAATCATTTGACATATAGTCTTTTTAGAGACAGTAAATGTGCTTCTCATGTCATCAAGGTCATCTCCCATTATCAATTCACAAATCCTTATGATTATGCATGGAAAGCCGAGATGTCTCTTGTTTCCTGAAGATGAAATAGAATCTGAGATCTTGATCATTTGGTTAACAATGATTCCACGGAGATCAATTTGAGAATCTTCTTTTAGAAGAAAGTAGATGAATTCTGCAAAATCCTTATCCCAAACTGACTTATCTCTTGTACTTGGAAATAGAGTTGCTGAAGCAAGTTTATTGAACACCCTTAGGTAAAATGGTATGTTCTTTGTTGGTAATCTACCATTTTCTCGGTCAATCGATCTTCCAGTGAGATGCGTTGAAATGATATCGTGTTCAATCTCAACTCTAGTAATCAGGTGATTACATTCCACACTGTAATTGATGATATTAGAAATCATTTTTCGACTGACATAGTAGAGTCTGTTACCAACAAGTGTAACAAAGGTAAGCTTTTTATGATCAACATTATGAATATTGGCATAGAAAATTCTTACCAAATCAGGTGAATTATTTTCAAAATCAAATAGCTTCCCCCGGTTCCGATCTTGAACAAATTTTACATAATCCTTATCTTGGACTTCTGGATCGAATCTCTTTTCAGTAGTGAATTCCACCTGTTTGAGAGTTTTATATTTCTCAAAGCATGATTTGTCAACAAAAGATGTGAGCTCATGCTTGTCTTCTATCTTGTAAGGAAATCTAATCCTTTCAATTTCATTGTATCTGATGTGTTTATTAGAAGACATGTTATTTGTTGATTTTCTCTTTCTCATATTTACGAAAATATGATAAACCCTAGTTACGGTTTTGAACAATCTTTCCCAATATGTTTGCAAACATAGCAAGAGATAATCTTTTATAGAAAGAAGAGATATCAAAAGCCGGAAATAACTAGTTTTGGGAAACTCTACCAAAATCGGAAACCGTGGCTTGTGGGGAAACAATTCCAATTTTATATCTAGGTCTTTCTTTTGAAAAACGGAATTTTTCATGGACTGAATCTTTATTTCGGATTAATCCTATGTTCATGTCCAAATATATGTTTACTCTATTATTATCAATATTTGATAACATCATTTGAAATTCACTCATGAATTTTCTTATAGAGTGTGTGAAGTTTAATTTGAACATAACAAGATATTTGTTAAAAATACCTTTAAAATCATAAAACCTGTAATATTTCAAAAGATCAGTTTCTTCATTAAAACAGTTGTGAGGTCTATGAAGCAATCCATTGTTAATAGAATTATTAACTGAAAAATCATTCTTTGTAATATTATAAAGATTCCAAAAATGCGACCTGATCAGTGATACATTGACAGTCTTTGATCTGAAAATGTACATATATATACTTTGGTAGGACATCCAAAATATAGTTAAGATTCCATATTTTTCAAGAACACAATAGCCATGGTTCATATAATAAAAAAATATGAGAGGAATCTTATGCATTTTCGAGATACAACCTGTCTCATAAAGCATTATATCATTGTCACTAAACTTGTTAGTATCCAAAGCAATGATATACAATCCTATGAAAGCCAAAGGATTATGTAAGTCACTCAAGACATTCATAGATATAATCCCAATTCCTAATACATTTAGGAATAAGAGTATCACATACTTCATTCGAGTCTTCCACCACGATTTTTGAAGTAGTCAAATCCTGCTCTTACGTTAACTGAATCATTCATCAGATTCAATTCTTATAGGTTGGATCGCACCAAACACAAATTGTTAGATCTTTTCGTGTTTGCCCGCTCTGATACCAATTGAAAAGACAAGGGAACCCAAATATACCACAATCTTCAACTTTTCCACTTATAAGTCCTCTTACCAAAAGTGATTGTCTATGGACTGAGTCGAGACAATACAACGAATCGGTATTCACACTTTGTGTGATCGTATATGGATACGAGATCGAGACAATACAATAATCAAAGTGTGATTACTTGATAATAGGTTCGGACTTCACCAAACTCTATAGGATCACTATCAATTAATACGGAGTTAACGTTTGTGTAATTTACTTTAAATTATAATAACAATAATTATAATTGCGGAAAACAAAAGTAAATGACACAGCAAGATTTTGTTAACGAGGAAACCGCAAATGCAGAAAAACCCCGGGACCTAGTCCAAAATTAAATACTCTCAGAATTAAGTTGTTATACAAAATCACACCAACTTCGTATAGTTGAGACCAAGCAACTAAACCTATAGTTCACCTAGTTTCTTCAGTATCCCTGCGCTTACGACATTCAATAAGTGCACGCACTGGAACAATTCCTTTGATTCGTATTCCAAACAGTAAAGGAACACCAAATCTGTTCGGTAACAACTCTATTCAATCTCAGTGATATGAGTTAGACAAAGGCTTTTCTGTTTAATCCAATAAACTCCTTTGTCGGGTTTAGATCTATCTATCCAACAACTACTAAAGTAGCAGAGTTTAGATTTTGCAATCAATAATAGGATCTACCAAGATACTAAATACTGATGCCGATCTATGCAACTAATCAATCAAGTCTATCAAGATAAACCGTTATAGTTGGATCCCATCCGATCAAGTTTTGTGCACACCAAAGATTATGAAACCAATAAGAAATCTTATTTGTCTTCAAATATTCTTTAATCTTCAATAAACACCTGCACACCAAATCTTGAATCTCTTGTGATCAATCATGCACAGAACGGATTCTGTTAACAATGGATTATCACAAGACGTCTTTAGATCTACAAACAGTTCTAAAGATCCCATCGACACTTCGATCTAGTTTGAGTGAATCTTATATCAGAAGAGAAGATTCTCAAGAATAAACAAACTAGGTGCAATCAAAGTTCAACAACCGTTAGTCAATCAAATCAAATCGAAAACTAATAATACTGCAATTATCTAGTTTCCCACCAACGGTACTCATAGAGCTTCTTGATCCCATAGGAGTCTTTAAACGCGCTGTCGTAAGAGATTTTGCCTAATTAGGGTACTTTCCTCTCCGAATAGACGGCTCCACCAGTAACAACACAACAAGGTAGTTTTGCTGGCTCTTTGGATAGTTTGTTCGAGATGTAAACTTGGGTATTTATAGACTAAGTGAACTAGGGGTAGTTGCTTGGTCTCACCTATACGAAGTTGGTTTAGATTTTGCATAACGACTTAATTCTGAGAGTATTCAATTTTGGACTAGGTCCCGGGTTTCTATGCATTTGCGGTTTCCTCGTTAACAAAATCTTGTTGTGTCATTTAATTTTCCTTTCCGCAATTATAATTATTGTTATTATAATTTTAAGTAAACTGCACAAACGTTAACTCCGTATTACTTGATAGTGATCCTATAGAGTTTGGTTAAGTCCGAACCTATTATTAAGTAATCACACTTTGATTGTTGTATTGTATCGATCTTGTATCCATAGACGATCACACAAAGTGTGAATACCGATTTGTAGTATTGTCTCGACTTTTTCTATAGACAATCATTTTCTGTAAGACGACTTATAGGTGGATAATTTAAAGATTGTGGTGTATTTGGGTACCCTCGTCTTTTCAATCATTTTTGATAAGTTATTATTGTCTGAATAATTAGTTACTGATGAGAAAAATAAAGTTAATTCTGATCTTTATTTTTGTTTTATTGAAATAAGCGATCGTATTTGTGCAATCGGTTTAACAAGGGGACTAAGTTACTTAGTCAATTTGTTAAACTATTAGGGAAAATTGCTTCGGGAAATTGTTTCCTTGATAACATATTAAAACCAAATTACTGGTAGTTTCGGTTTTGATATTGGTTATCTAAGATGGTATGTGAAACCTTCGTGCTTAACTCGTATAGGTTGTATAAGTCTTTTAGATTTGTAAGATCTTTTCGGTTTGACCTTTATTTGCTCGAACCTGTCATTTTGTGACAAAAATGGGGAGAAATATATGGAGTAAACAAGTGACTTGTAATCACGAAGGAAAGGACAATTGTGCTTAAACGTTATATCTAACGAAAGATTAAAGCATTGACTAAGGGGGAGCAACATATCATATTGCTATTGTAGTTATCTTGACCACAAAAGGGGAATAAAAAAGATGTTCGGATTGAAAATCTACTTATCTTGCCATTAGGGGGAGTATTAGCTTTGTTATTCAAATGTCAACAGCGGCATTTATGGATTGAATTTATGCAGGTTATTATGTTGTTGAAACTTGGAATCAAGCGTATGTGTAATGAATTCTTGTAATTTGTTTATCCATATGTATTAAGAGTTTTGTCACTAAAATTGACAGAGCGGGAGATTGTTAGAGCATAGCTCGGTTGAACCCACCAAGCGTTGGTATGTCAAGTTTGGCTGTCATATTTTAGTGAATCAAAACTCATCTAAGAGTCGCTTGATTATGTAACTAGAGACAACTTCGTATAGGTTAGGCTAGAAAGATTAGGATTATGAGACATACAAGTATTACTCGAAGAGTTGAAGAATGTGAAGAAGTAACAAACTACATCGACGACATCATCCTTCCTCTTGAGGTTAGTAATATTGTGACTTGAACTTTTTCATTCCTAGCGTATCTTTCAAGTCGTGCTATATTGAAAACATAACTGCGAAGTTGTGAATGATTATACTCTAGTAGTGAGACATGATCACATGATCATAGTGTTAAGGAATTAGAATACGAAGTATAACGCTTATCTTTTGAACTTCGTATATATATGACATCGACATAATCGTATGAATGCTATTGTGATTATGTGTATGGGTAAAGGTGAAGATTTCATCCTAGGAAACAATGTTTACATTTGTTTAAAGGAAGTACATTCATGAACTTGTTTTATGAATCGAAATGGAAATCGCTAGGCTTATTGGTATTGTTATTCATTGCATATCTTTGGATTGCCAATATGTGTGAGTTAGTAGAACCGATCATAACTTGTTATGTATCTTGGTATAACTAATCAAAGTGCCTGACTTATGATTTGGTAAGACTTTATTAGTGTAACCGATCCTAAGTAATCACCTGAGATGGTATGATCGATATTTGTAATTAGTGTGACCGATCCTCGTAATTGGTGTGACCGATCAAAAAAGAGTTGTGTAATCGATCCTTGTAATTGGTGTAACCGGTCCTAGTAATTGGTGTAACCGATCCTGGTAATTGGTGTAACCGATCCTAGTGACTTTTGTAACCGATCACAAGTAATACCATGAGTATATGGTAACTGGTCCTGGTAATTGATGTAACCGATCCTGGTAACTGATGTAACCGGTCCTAGTAACCATATTGAGGTAGAACCGATCTTTGTTTTTGGTAAAACCATAAACCCATGATTAGTGAATTGATATTTGATCAGTCACATAGTTGTCTTGGAATACAGATGAACCAATTCTAAACTTGTTTGGAAGTATGGTATAATCAATTCCAAGATTGTAAATATGAAAGAGGATTTACAAAGAAAAGATGTCAACATACTTTGAACATGATCAGTAACTCTTATCTTTTATTGTTCAAAGATATTCCTTAATAACTCAAGGAAATCCCGGTCCGAAATAAATTAAGAATCTAATTAAGGTTGTTAGTTTTATATGCTTTAATTACCAGCAATTAAATGCATATCTCTAGAAAATAAAAATTGGGAATGTGCATTTACTAATTGGAGATTTTCTATTGAGAGATTTCGGAAAATATTGGACAAAGCATTTCCAGGAATTATGAAAACCGATTTGGGCATTTATTGCATATCTTGAGAATATTCGGTTTTGGAAATTCCTTGGTGTCCAATATAAATACCCAAGTTTGCATTTCTAGCAAACTATCCTAAGAGCCAGGCAAACTTCATATTTTTGTTGTTTCTGGTGGAACCGTCTATCCGGAGAGGAAAGTACCCTAATTAGGCGAAATCTCTTACGACCGCTCGTTTAAAGACTTCTGTGGGATCAAGAAACTCTACGAGTACCATTGGAGGGAAACTAGATAATTGCAGTTTATTTTAGTTTTCGATTGATTTAATTGACTAACGGTTGTTGAACTTTGATTGCACCTAGTTTGTTTATTCTTGAGAATCTTCTCTTCTTATATAAGATTCACTCAAACTAGATCGAAGTGTCGACGTGATCTTTAGAACTGTTTGTAGATCTAAAGACATCTTGTGATAATCCATTGTTAACAGACTCCGTTCTGTGCATGATTGATCACAAGAGATTCAAGTGGTGTTATGCAGGTGTTTATTGAAGATTAAAGAAGATTTGAAGACAAAGAAGATTTCTTATTTGGTTTCTATATCATTGGGTGTGCACAAACCTTGATCGACTGAGATCCAACTAGAGTCGGATTTATTCGATTGATTAGTTGTGTAAGATCGGCATCACCTTATAGTTTCTTGTTGGAATCTATATTGATTGATTGCAAATCTAAACTCTGCTACTTCGGTAGTTGTTTGATAGATTGATCTGACCAGGCAAATGAGTTTATTTGTTAAACGGAAGAGCCTTTGCATATGACTTGAGATATCTTCATCTGAAAGAATCAAGAGAGTTGTTACCAAACAGATTTGTTGTTCCTTTACTGTTTGGAATATGATCCAAAGGAATTGTTCCAGTGCGTGCATTTATTGAATGTCAGAAGCACAGGGATACTGAAGAAACTAAGTGAACTAGGGGTAGTTGCTTGGTCTCAACTATACGAAGTTGGTTTAGATTTTGTATAACAGCTTAATTCTGAAGTATTCAATTCTGGACTAGGTCCCGGGGGTTTTCTGCATTTGCGGTTTAATCGTTAACAAAATCTTGCTGTGTCATTTACTTTTCCTTTCCGCAATTATAATTATTATTATAATTTAAAGTAAATTAGACAAACGTTAACTATGTATTTCTTAATAGTGATCCTATAGAGTTTGGTTAAGTCCGAACTTATTATCAAGTAATCACACTTTGATTGTTGTATTGTCTCGATTTGTATCCATAGACGATCACACAAAGTGTGAATACCGATTTTTAGTATCATCTCGACTTTGTCCATAGACAATCACTTTCGGTAAGAGCACTTATAGGTGGATAATTTAAAGATTGTGGTGTATTTGGGTACCCTCGTCTTTTCAGGTAATTAATTTTTGAATTTGTATTGGAAATGAGAGCAAACAGACCAACATAGTGGTTTTGAAAATCAAAAATACCCAATGAAAAAAGGGCACCTGTGAACCCTGATTTCAGGAGGTTCACAAATATCACTAATACAAAACACTTCAGACAAAAATTTAATTACTTTAGTTATTAGTACATCCATACTAAATCCAAATGTTTCTACCAAATCTGCATTTGATTTTATGAGAACATTATATAATATTAATTTATCAAAACTTAATCTCAATCTTTCGATGATAACGATTATGGTATCTAATGATTCTAACCAAATGTGCGGCTCACCTTTATCAACTGCTTCGCACTATTGTGGTACTATCGGTAGGAAAAAAGCGAAACTAGATGACTATGCAATGGGCAAGGGAGGATTGGGAATCTAAATTGAATGAATTAAAGTGAATTGGATAAAATCACGGTGAAGTATAACATTATTGAAACCAATAATTAAGAAGAAAGTTGAATGAATTCGGGTAAAATTAAAAATAAAATAAAATTTCATATTTTTTGAATTGTGGCGATTGTATCAGATTAAAAGATTATTATCAAAATTTGATATTCCAAATATAATAGATTGAAACTACTTTGGCATTTTTCTGATGAGCGCTCGATGAAATTTGATGTAATTGTGATGAAATTGAAACCAATTTGAAATAAAGGAGAGAGAATACATTATGTGACATTTTGGATTTTTTGATCATACAAAAGGGCCTCCTTTCAGTCAGCCCGATTAAAAAAAAAAACTTTCATAGTTTACGCTCCATTCATATCTCATATTTGTACCAGTTTCATCACCCCAATATAGTCTGTTGTGAGAAAGCAAGTTATTAGTTAAATAAATTATAAATGAATATCAATTAGATAATCCCTTTTGTTAACCCACGCACAAAGAGCTACTGATTAACCTCCAAAAATAGAGTTTCATATATACATGGATACTAAAACTGACCACCATCGTTCAACTATGAGCAGATTTTTTTTATCAATTTTAACTTTTAAATCCATAATTTGTTTTTATTGTTATAGATGATGAAAACCGTAAAAGGGTGCATATGAGAGGTAAAAGTGGATAGTGTTTGTATGAGTGCATAAAGTTGGCTAGGAAAGGGATGCTTCAGTGGAAATGAAAAAATAGTGTCAGGAGAGAGGGAAGCTGAAAGAGGTGAATATATATTGGAAGTTATTATTCTGACATCGTTGTTGTGTTTAGATGACCGAGAGGTTCCCTATTTATAGCTCTGCAAGACCCTAATCTCAAGCCGGTGAGATAAGGATGAGGAATAAGATAAACACCATCTCCTTTATCTCAAGAATAGCTAAGGGTAGATCAAGGCTTTAAGTCTATCCTGTGCAGCTGATTCCTTGTGACAGACTATTGTATGACTAGGCTTGTACTCACACATGCCGTAGACCTCCAAACCAAAATCCATAATTCCCTCATTATTGACGTAATCAACATTTATGTGTGATGCGTCATATGATGTGGAAATATTATCAAAAGTTATCGTAATTTTGATTGATAAATATTCGCGTTGGCGTATTAAAGAAAGCCATAGTCATATAAATAGATCAATAAATATTGTTATAGTCGTATGTATCTTGAGGAGGGCACAAGCTTGACTGAGGTCTAGTATGACCTAGTTGTAGATGTTTTCTTATTATTAAAAAATATATGTCTCGTTATGATAAGAGCATGGGTCCTGGTGTTATTTTTCCAATTAGAGGAGTAAGATTAGTCATTGTTCAACCATATGAGATAAGCGAGCTCTTGTCAAGTTGTATAAGTAAGGAAATTCGTCCTTCGAGCGAATAGAGGAGCCAGGGTTATCCATAAAGGTAGATGAATCCTAATGTCTATCTTTGAAGAGAGCAGAAACCCTAAATCCTTGCGGGGTCCCATCTCTGTTAAAACTAAGGATCTGATTGTGTATGAGAGTTAGCTTAAGTCTTGGCTTGAGATGAGTTCGAGTTTTGTCTTAGGATTAGGTCAGAATCTTTCCTTACGTATAATCTTGAGTCTTACATTGAGTGAGGCTCGAAACCATTTTGAGTTCAGGGACAAGCATCGTCTTCGTCTTAGTCGAGGTTTCGTATTTATTTTGATCTTGGATTCGCTTTCGCCCTGGCCGAAGATTGAGCTTCGTCTTTTTCGAAGCTCGAGCCTTTTTTTTTTAAAAAAAACTGAGTTTCTTCTTTCTCGAAGGAAGAACTTCGTATCGGACTTATGATTAAGATTTATCTTTGTCTTGGTTGAAGCTTTGTCTTATGCTTAGGATTGAACCCTTTTTCATGGTACTTGAGGTTAAACCGTGTTCATAAGTCCCAAGTGTATTTTGTCTAGGTAATCATAGTTGGACTAGGATAGTTTGTTTAAAAATGATTTTTTTTCCTCTAATCATAAGATGACCATTTTTTTCCCTGGTTGTAAAATGACTATTTTGCAATTGGTCGAAAAATCGTCAGCTATTTAATTACCCTATTCATCATGGAACCGTAAGTGTTATATTCTATATGTCTATTTGTGAATTTCAATCTTTTTCTGTTGACCCATGACCTAATCAAGGTTGTTGATTGTTAGCATGACTTGAGTGAACCCCGTCTTCGTAGAAATTACTTGCATTGAGATCCCTTGTCCATAAGATGATTTTTAACTTGCATGGTCGTGTCTAGTCCCTCAATATAGATACGTCTTGATTTGTAAGTTTTCTTTAGCTTAAACTTAAACTTGGATAGCCTTGTTCGAACGGTTGTCCATTGGCATGAGTGGCACCTGGATGAGTTGAGCTCGTGGAGGTAATACTTGATCATGAGCTAATGATGGCCGAAAGTTTGATAACAAAGGGTTAAAAACATAATTTGAGGGTTTGTTGTATCAAAACCCTAAGTTAGGTATTACTTGTTCCAAAACAAAAGTTGAGCATGTGTAGAGGTGCGTGCATTAGTAAGTGGGGAGGTTGGGCGTCGCCCTAGAACATGCCTAGAGTTAGTGGCATATAAGGTTTAATTCTCCTAACTAACTACCACATGGAAAGAGAATCAGACTTACTTGTCGCTAATTTCCATGATTAAATTTTCTTAATAGTGTGTTCGTCCAAACTCAAATCAGACTTACTTGTCACTGTTGAATTAACTACCGCACAACTTAGGTGTGTTCTAAGATAAATTTGTAAGAATATAAGTTATACTATTTACAGTATTATGACCAAGGCTTGCTTATGGGAAAAATAAATAAATCAATTTCGCAAATTCTCAAAATGCAATTAATGCAATTTACGAAATTGAGATACTCTTGACATTCTATCTATTATATTAACACACAATGTTAATCTATAATACAAAACAGAATGGGTTTTTGAGCTTTGACGGTCGGATAACATTTTGAGAGACAAACGTTGCATCCGACCATCCCAGTCTCATCCCTGCGAAAGACATCCGACGGTCGTCGTTTCTGTAACCCCTCCCATTATGAATCAAAATTTATTAATCTTTAATTATTGCACACCTCTTAACTCAAGATATTCAAAGAAACATTAAATGAAATCATAATATATCATACATGCATTAATTGGATTTAGTGGTGGCATGATGAATCTAATGGGAAATGAGATTTATTTGTTTATTTTTATTCATAACTCATAAGTGAGATATGCATACACACTATTACTTAAATGATTTTGTGTTCGTTTTTGGATATTGTATATGAATAATTTTACAATGTACTTATAGACATTATTTTCGTTTAAAACGAAATAGAAAACTATCTTGCAAAGGAACACGATTTAATTTAAAGTCCAGAAAAAAAGAAAAATTACACCAGTCAGATATCATACTAAAGCAGTGTCATTACGGCACGAGTTATCTCTAGATATTTATTAGAATTCTCTGTTAACCTCATGTCGTGCCGTTACGGCACGGGTTATTTCTAGTCTATAATATATTTCAACTAGTATATAAGAAATCGTACTACTGCGAAAACTAATATTAGCCAATGAAAATCCATGCATATACTTTGTTAAATTAGAAAACTAGCGTGTAATCTTCTGAAAAAGGAAAGCATATCATTATCGCTTCCAAAATTTAATTTGAAAATATTTTACAATATATTAATTAGGATCTCACCCTGAGTATTAAAAGAATAACCATGAAAAATAATATATTGGAGTTAAATATGTGTTCGATATATTATTATACGTGAATTGTCCACTAAACTTCTTATTCTTTCGAAATCTTAATTAAGGATATAGAATGTAAGATAGAGATTACGAAATCTGGAACCTGATATCGGTCGTGAATCCTTTTAGAAACAAAAAGTTCATTAGAGAAAGTTAATTCTAGTCCTAACAAACTTTCAACCATGCCAAAGAAAGAAGAATTCCAACATGAATTCAAAGTCCAGATTCATCACTAGATACATATATCTAGTTTTCCGAAATTTCAACACCAACAAATGACAAGAATCGTACTAGTGTTATGTCGAAATTATGAAAGTATAGAAAACTATACTACGTAATCCAATATAATATGTTATAGGAACAACCAATACAATCAAGTCATCTAAACAACTAAATTCATGTAAAATAAACTTCATGTGTTATGTTTTGACTAATTACAACCGTAAGAACTTGATAGAAATGGAACAAGTCAAAGTGAATAATTACTACCGTAATCTGACAGATGATGTCTTCATCTCCTCAATGAGTAACTAGATATTGTCTCTACATTTATACATCCTAAGTTTAACCTAACCAATTTTACTTTTTAAACAATTCAAGTGATTGAGTTTTGGAACTAAACTTACCATACCATTACTTGGTAGGTTCGACTGAACAGTGTTCTAACACATCAAATACAATTGGCTAGGGTTTTTCCCATCGACTATTTTTTTATGTTTTTCATTTACGAAGAACATCAAGGCAATCAGCAGGCAATTCACATCTATGTATGTCGTTTGATCAATATAACTGGAAAGTGCATAAAAAAATATTTACAACTTCGATGGATAAAATGAGTCAAAACCTAATTAAGAGGAATGGGAATTAACAATCGGCAGCAGTCCCTAGTTAGTTTCCACGGTTTAAATGATTGAATGAAATCCCAACAATTATTGGTATTATGAATAGGGATAACTTAATCATGTTACATCCTTTAAATAACCTTGGTCATGCTATCCTAGTTTGCCCTAAATTTAGCAACCCTCGATTATTTTGAACATTCCCAAATTACCCAAGGATTTTAAAAAGTTTCGTAAGTGCAGACACATTTGGTAAAATCCAAAATTTAATCTTGTTTTAAACAATTCAAACGGTCTATGTGGGTTAACTGTTTGACCAGAACTGAAATATAGTAATGTTTACTTTCATCGTCATATAATTGGACACATCAAATAACCCCCGCTTTAACAATTTTAATCTCGTTTTGTTTTAGAAAAACTGTTAATGGCTTGTTAATTGTTAGGTGCCAGTTATCTTTTATGAAAAAGGTTGAGTCGAGTTGAGTTGTCTACATCTCCTTGGTGAAAAAGGTTTAATGGTTAGACGATCCGGAGAAAAGGTGTAATGATCCTGCTTCGGGCTTGACGAACCTGAAAAATGTTGTAGAAGGTCGACTCTCCACTAACCGAAAGCCCCAAGGCACTTGGGATTGATGAACTTTTTTCGCGAAATGATATTACGAACCTAAGGACAGCGTAACGATTCTGAACTGGGCTCGACGAATTTGAAAAGTGACGTAGAATTTCTTGGGTGTAAATGAAATTCTTTTGCTAAAATCTTAAAACATATTGGCATTAATGTTAACTTCATGTTGATGATATTTCAATATTATGCAATTTATTGACTTGATCGACAAGGAAATGATCAATATTAAACGGGCCTAGACGGAATCGCTTTTATAAACGATTTTGTAAATGGGGGCATCCGATATAAATGCTCATCGACCATTTATGTCCAATTTTTTTTTTTTTTTTTTTTTTTTGACGTCTGCCTGGCAGAGACAGGAAAAGGAAACAAAGACAGAAGAACAAAGAAAGCAAGCAACAGACAGACTTATGTTCCTGCATACAGAAAGCTAGAGAGTTGAGAAGATGTCCACCAAGTTTGGACATTTTGTAGCTTAGCATAAGCTGCCAAATCATGAGCCAGAGAATTGACCCTTTTCGGTACGAAATGGAACTCGACAAAGTTCATTTGATTGGCCTGGACATCGACTTCGTTAATGAGGTTAGTGGTCACTTTAACGCTTACCAGACGAGATTCAAATTCAAATAATCCCTCAAGTAAGTTCATATGTGCGACTTGATCTACCACTAAATTTATTAATCCCTCCATATCAGAATAATATGATGATTTTATGTGTAAAATTACACATGAAACTAGCTTATTATTTTTGAACGGGGAAATAACATTCTTAATATTACTATCCGTTAATAAAGAAAAAGAGATAAATTGTGTCACCCATAGCCAGTCACGGTTTTAGATGGTTGACTTGTCTTCATTTGTCTCCACACTAGCCAAGTCATATTACCGGGTAATATCAGATGGAGACATGGAGCATGAGTTCTCATGTTCTCCTACTACGACGTTTTGTCTAATCAAGGATCCATCCACACAGGCCTAATTAGGGATGGTTCGTGAAATTTTACATACTAATATATTTCATGTGGTTTTTTATTTAGAATGAATAGTGTTGTATAAATTATTTCATTCTATTTTTTTTTTCTTTTTAAACAACATTCATTCTACCTTATCTCGTATTTCCATTTAGTTTTTTTGAAATTGATGAATCAGTTATATCATGGAGATAAGTTCAGGTATTTGTTAATTCATTTGAATGCACATTATTGTAGACTTATTAATTAATCACATATCAATTGATTAATCATGGTGTTGTTGTCTTTAGCTTGCAAATTGTCCGAAGGATGTCTGTTCATTTTCTTAATTAAAATTGAGAACATTTCCATTGTCAAACTAATTTATATATACGTACTTTTCTTTTTTTTCTTTTTTTGGAAGCCTTTATACGTACTTGTGCATATAGTATACCTGTGGCTACCAGTTTCAATGGGAAAGCAAAAATCTCAATCATGTTGGCAATGCCACCTATCTTTCTACGTTGACAATTTGGGATGATGTTTGGTACCGGTGGACAACACGACTAATTCCTACTGTCTCTGGAAAAACATTTTTGGAGTACAAGTCAACGACCCTTTAGCTCTCTAATCCGTGGTTGATAGATGGAAAAGTTGGGAACATTTGTGGAAATATTAATAATACCCCTTGTTTTGATGGGCTTCACAAATATTCTTACCAAACAATAAATATGCTCCTGTCCATCCATAAGCCTACGTGGATCCACTAACGTTTTTTGTTATTTCCATATTTGCCCTCCCTACGATAGCAATAGTTTTCATTTCACGGTTAATTTTTTCCTTTCTCTTCTCACTCTCCAGACTCCCCACCATATCTGCAACCACCACCACAATTCGCCGCCGTCAACTGATTCAGGATTTAATCCACAATTATCAGCAACTGATCCCTCTTCCTCTTCTTCTTCATTTTCTTCTTCGTCTAAGTATTAATTTTTAAAATCAGATTCAATGAGATCGAGATCTAATTTTTTGATTTCTGGTAATAGAGTTAAACTTCTTTGAATTATTGAACTGAGAAGTAACTATGATGATGACGATGGTGATTCCGGCGGCGACAGCGGTGGAGGAGGTATGATATTTCATTTTAGGTTTCAGAGATTTTTCAAAATTGATTTTGTGTTTGTACATATGATTTGTTTCAGATTGAATCCGTGTTTTATCGCGATTTGATTGATTTCGATATTACGGGATCATCTCTATTTTTAGGCTTTAGGTTTTGATTTCTGGTAATTTTAGAATTCAAAAAGTGATGATGGTGGTGGTGGTGGAGGAGGTATGATTTGTTGTTGTGGCGGTAGTGGAGCATTATTGGTGTAGATAATTGATTGTGGAGGATAATTGGTGCTGGCAGTGGTGGAGGAGGTATGATTTGTTGGTGTGGCAGTGGTGGAGGAGGTATGATTAGTTATTCTTCTACAGATATATAATTTATGCAAATAATTGACTGTTTTTTTTTTCAATTCTTTATTTTAGAATTGTATTGTCTCATAGAGTAGAATTTAAAGGAATATTTTTACTTGATTTTTCTTTATGGTAGTGTTTCGTGGCGGTGTAGAAGCATGTGTAGTGGTGCTTAGAAGTGGATTGTTACACGTTCATTGATTATATTACTTCTTGGTTTGAATGATTGTAATCGGTGATGGATGGTATAAAATTGGTTAGGGCCTGAAGTTGGAGCCGGAGAGCGTGTACGCAAGTGGTGGTATTAGTAAAGTTGTTGGACTGGAAGAGGTGGAATTGGTTGGGTTCTGGAGTTGGAGCTAATGAACGTGTACATAATAGTGAAGTTGGTGGACTAGGAGTCTAGGATGTAGAGTGGAGATGGTGCTGGTTGTGGAATTGGAGCGAGGCGATATTGTTCGTTTTATTGGCGGCGTTGGGGGTGGTGGACTTTGTGGTGGCAAAGAAGTCGAATGTGATGCTGGTGGAAGTTGAGATTTGGTGGTGGAGCTTGAGGTACATTTGTGGTGGTGCGATAAGTAGCTGGTTTGTATTGAGTCATTTTTAATTTAATTTATGAAATTTAGTTGCAACATCATAGTTTTGGTTTTTATTGTGCAGGCATCGCGATCAATTAATGTTTTAATTAAGATTGGCCACTGGATATTAATTAGTTGACAGTGCAATTAATCTTGTGAAGTTCGCCTGCAAGTATCGTGTTTCAGTTTCTGTCTGGCAGGTAACATTTTACTCGATTGATGAGATATGGATTTTTTGCGCCTAAGTTTCATATAGTTAGATATTTTACCTCTGTGATAGTTATCATTAATAAACCGAAAGACAAGCTTGTAGCTTTAGGTTCCGTGCACTTTTTTTTTATTCTTCTGAAGCAATATACACTTAGAAATGTGGTTTACATTCACTTTTTTTATATAAATTCCACTTATCAAAGAATCTCCCAGTCCGTTCTACAAATGTGTTGTAGATAAATCATGTCGTCACCATCAGTTTTTTATTGTCATTTTTTAAGCTAGATTCTCACATGTTGCTCTTTATTACTGTCTATGTTTATTTCTTTATTCCTAGGATTAACAAAGGTGTCTTCCGTTGACTGTAGCCTCTAATAATGCATATGTTATTTCATTAATTTTGTTGTTATTGGGAAACTATCTAAATGCATGTGTGCCATATTTTTGTATACTGCGTAGGTAATGTCAGTTTTTGAGTATGTTATAATGACCCTATCTATCAATAATTATCTGAATATGTGTGTTTAACATGACATGATGCCAATAGACGGGGAGTTGATGATTTTTTAATAATAGTATTAGTGAATTTATCAGGATTAGTGGAAGGAGTTTATAAATCATTACTCCCTGGTACTAAATTTTGTTAGGATCAATAACCAGATTTCAGCGCATGGCGAGAAAGTAGCTTTGGTCATGGAAACCTAGAGGTTCTTCTTGAACCTATGGTGTAATGGTAGCACACCTGATTCTAGGTCAGAAAATGCGTGTTCGATTCACGCCAGGTTCACTCTAATTTTAGTACAACATTTTTTGGGATCAACTTTGGTTGTTTACACCATAGTTTGGGATTAACTTTGGTTGTTGACACCATATTTTCGTATCAACTTTCGTTATTGATACATACATAATCTGAACATTTTCTGAATTTTTAGTTTAGGGATCAACTTCGATTGTTGACACCATATTATGATGTCAACTTCGGTTGTTGACATCATTTTCTCTCTCTCTTCTTATTTTATGATTTTTGTTTCTGGGATCAACTTCGGTTGTTGACGTCATTTTTAGTTCTCTTTTTATTTTTTGATTTTGTTTTTGGGATCAACTTCGGTTGTTGATACCATATTATGATGTCAACTTCGGATGTTGATATCATTTTTTTTCTTCTTATTTTCTGATTTTTATTTTTGGGATCAACTTCGATTGTTGACACCATATTATTTTTTTATATTGATTTTTTTTTGGGATCAACTTTGGTTGTTGACACCACCAGAGGTGGTGTTGGCGGCGGCAGACTGGCGGCGGACTGGTGGTGGAGTGGTGGTGGTGGTGTTTTAGTGGCGGTGGTGGAGTGGTGGTGGCGGTTGGTAGGTGAAGTGGAAGAGAAAGAATTTGTTGTATTTTGAAATTAAAAAAAATATCACATGAGTGAGGGTATTAATGTAATATACTTTTAAATGGATAAGGTTTCTAAATGATAGGGGTATATTTATTGTTATATAAGGGTATATTTGTTGAGTGTTAAAACTAGGGGTATATAATTAATGTACCCGGAACATTTTGTATATGGTAATACCGTGACTAATGTCCAGTTAGGAATTAATGTTGGGGGCTAATAAAAAATTATATGCACCTGTGGATGTTTTGGTAAATACCTAAAAATTCAATGTTTTTTTAAGAAACCTATTATAGGGGCTCCAAGGATTTGGTTTTGAGGGCTCCTATGGATTCAACTATCCTAAATATGGATGAGGGGGAACCTAATTTATTATCAAAAATACAAAAATACCCTTTCATAACCAAAATAATTACCAAATCTAAACCCTAAAAACTAAACTTACAAAAAAAAACAAAAAAAAAAGGTATCTTCTTCTTCATCTCCTCCATCGCCTCTTCTTCTTCTTCTTCCTTTTTTTTTTTTTTTTTTCTTCTGACAACTATTAATCGTCGATTCTCAGCAAGTAATAACATTAAATGGGTTAGAATCGAAAACCCAACCCTTTTTTATTGCTTTTGATCCCATAAATAGGTTAGATTTGATTAAATTAGAGATTGGAAAAATTAGTTTTAGAACTGAATACGGTTGGGAAATCAATATTTCACAACCGTAAGATTGATTTACGGTGGAAAAATATTCATTTCCTCACCGTAAAAATTTCCTACGGTTGGGAAAATATGAACTCCCAACCGTAAGTGATTTACATAATTTTTATATACGGTTGGAAAACCCAACCGTTAGTTACCCTGGTTTTGTATACGGTTGGGTTACCTGATTTTGTATACGGTTGGGAAAATATGAACTCCCAACCGTAACTTCAATTTTCAGAAATTTTTTTTTAAAAATTTAATACAAATTTTCGATTTTGATTTTCAGGTATTAACCATAATTAAATGATTAGTCTAATCTTATTATTAATCTTATCAATAATCTTGCTTAATTTAGTTAACCTAATCATTAATATTAATTAACTATTGAGATAAGGGCTTTGGAGTTACTATTTGATGACCCCTTTTTTGTCATCTTGTGAGTCCTTATAACAAAATTTTTGGAACCTTATAATAGGTTTCTTTTTTAATATGGCTATTAATTTTTGTGGGTATTCTACTATGTCCCTCGTAAATTAGAGCTTGGACTTGGGGGTGCTAAATGTTACTAAAGCTAATTAAATACTCAACATGGAGTATAAGAATTTGTGGGGCCACAGGTAGAGTTAGTCAACTCCTAATCTTTTCGTGCAAATGTCTTGACTCATGTTAGCTAGTAGATCTTTTAACGAAAATGCTTTACGCACTGAACCAAAAGCACCGTTATTGTACCGTGTGAGAGGGAAAAGTGGGGCCCACTCCTACCCTTCCCAATCCCAATACTAAACACGCTGTATTCGGTCCGTGCGATTCTCTCGGTGCAATTGCTCGGTGGGTCCAACAACTTCCATCTTTTAAAATTCTCGCCCACTTTATATTGGTCATTAAAAAATGTTTTCCCTATTTTTCCTATTTCAAATCCACCTTAATTCCTATCCCCAGTTATCTCAAATACAATCCATATAAAAAAACAAAACCTAGATAACAACAAATTACGTCCCCATCATCTCCATCTCCACCACCAGCCGTTACCTCTACCACTCCATCTCCATAATTCATCACCATAGTTAAAAAAAGGGAATTTTGATAAAATATCCCACTTTTGAATTACAGTAAATAAAATGCCCCCGATCTTTTGCACTTTTCAAAAGTGCCCCGTTTTATTCAAAAAACGGCTAACGGCTGGTTAGAATGTTCAGCTCCAGCTGGCAAGAAGGAAGGGTCATTTAAGCCCTTCATCAGAATTGAATCTCCGAGTTGAATCCCCGATTTGCTTATGGATTGAGTTATTGATTATTCCTACAATCCTGCCACCAAACATTACTTTAATGAGTTTAGTTGATCAAAATCTCAACAAAAAAAAAAATCAAGAACATGAAGAACAAGCAATTCAATTAATCGCAGTTAACCAATTCTGAACATCTGAAACTGTTTTAGCCATATATTTATGTCCATATGTCGGTTACTAAGCTTTATATAATTCTGGAATCCTTATTCAGTATCCTACAACTCTTTAGGTATAACTTAGAGCTAATTCAAAACCTAGGGAGGTCTGAACTACAGATGGAGAAGTTAATTGGAAGCTAAATTACAGTCAGTAAAATATCCATAGCTTCTAACTCATAGATCAAAATGAAACAACCAACATCAATTCAAAACCGTCATTTAGTGTTCTAAGCTAAAGTCTAATTCCAATCCCAAACTTCAAGCTGAGCTTTAATATGAGCATCAGTTTACACCCCTAGACGTGATCAGAAAGAAATGGAGATTCAATCACGAAATTGTAAATGTTCCTTTAGAATTACTTAACCTACTGATTCATACCTAGCATGCACAAGTTTTTTTTTTTTTTAAATTATTGAAGTAATAAATACAAATACCTATGAACCATCTCCTCACTAGCCTCAGCTGCTTCCACTGCTCAAACACCACTGCAGCTACACCTGCTACTCAATGCCTACCACTTGCTTGTTGGCGGTAACCGTAGCCAACTGCAACCAAAGCCATCACCTGCAGCTGCAATACCAACTACACCTGCATCCATTCTATATAATCCAACACCTGCAATTCCCCATCTATCTTCAACATCTCTTGTTCAGACAGTAGGCTCAGTTCAGGTCAAGTTCACGGAACTGAACCATAAACTGCACTATACAGCTCCTGTTCAACCTGCAATCCATCACCTGCAGCTGCAATACCAACTCCACCTGCATCCATTCCATAACATCCATCACCTACAATTCCCCATCTATCTTCAACATCTCTTGTTCAGGCAGTAGGCTCAGTTCAGGTCAAGTTCAACCTTCAATCAATCACTGCAAACTAAACCAATACACTCAGCTTCACCACCATTCCTGCTTCAGTTCATAACACAAGCAACCATTTCTCTCAGCTCCACCATTATCTGCACCTGCATTCACCAGCAGCTCAACAGCTCTTGCTTGCAGTAATCAACACTTGCCCTTCTATTCTCTTCAGATAAAACACCATCCCCTAATCTCAGCTTCATAGCCACCTTTGTCAGTCCATATCAACACCACTACAGCACCATCATTCCATTGCAGTCTCAGTACCAGACTCCCTCTCTGCATCTCAGATTCAAGCTCCTGCCATACATTTCTCTACTGCACTTCTCAAACCCACCAGTACAACTCAATTTCAGCTTCTCCACTCCAACGCCATCTTCTCCACTACTTGATTTCAAACTCAAAACTACCACAGACCCATATCTTCTCTCTGTCACAGCTTCGCATTAAACCCAATTTCATCTCTAGTTTCAATCCTAACAAAACCATTCAATCATCAATCAACAACACCAACTCCAACACAACACAGAGTCTGGTATCACCACCAACAAATCAACCACTGTACCTGCAACTTCAACTTCATCACTGCCAAGACCCATTCCACATCAAACCCATCTCAGATTTAGAAATAAATCAACTAGCAATTCAGTCATACCACCTGAATTTCAACCCTGTCCTAACAAGCATCTAACCCTAAAATTTACAATGAACTCAACCACTAAATCCATCTCCTCTTCTTTCTGAAATTAACAGCAAATCCAAAACCCTAAAGTCTCTTTCTGCATCAATTTCACCATCAACAACGGAATCACCATTACTGATCTCATTTCTTCTTCATAACCCATCTCTCAGCAGCAACATCTTCTCAATCTCAGAAATCCATCTTCACCATGTCTTTTTCTTTATCTTCTCTGCCTGATCTGCAATTTCCGGTAGCAGCCACCACTCGAAATCTTTCAATCGCCCCTGCTGCTGCTCTAACCCTGAACACCCAAACCCTTGGGGGAAAACTGAAAAATGAATATATCGCGATAGGTTAACTCTGAACCAAGGATAAACGTAATTTTAATGGGTGTGTTGACCAGTTTGACCAAAAAAAATTGACTTTGGATGGAGAAAGTGACTTTGGGGCAGTTTTGAAAAATTAAAAAAAAACGGGATCAAATTATTAAACCTGAAATTGGAAGTGGGGCCATTTATCAAAATTCCTTGAAAAAAAGGTTACTGATTGAAATATGCACCACCGTGGGATAACAATATTTCCTTTACGCAAAGCATGTCAAGTGGATAGACCACTAAATGCATTTTTTGTGGATTCCAAAACTGCAAACTATGAGTACCAGATATAGTACAGAGAGTACTTTAGCTTTAGACGACCAGAATATGCGTAATAATTTGGTTGATGTTTCGTTTATAATTATAATTGTAGGGTGTTGGGATAGTTTGGAAATCGGTGATTAATTATGTTAATTACTAACCTCTAAATCTTGTTCAATAAATGGGTTTCCAATAGAGTTAACATAATCTTGTTAGATATTCGATTGAAATAGGGTTGAGATATTTTACCCCAAATTATCAATAATGGAATCTTCCATGATTTTGTTTTACCGATTAATCATCGATTAATTCATATATGTAAAGTATATATAATAATTACTATAAATCTAACCGAGGGTTTATAAATAGTTTTTGGTTTTCTTTTTCATGACAAAAAAAGAAGAAGACGACAAATAAAAGTGATAATACTCATAGTCAGAGTCAATTTGACTTTTATAGATGGTACATAAAAAAAAATAGAATTGAAAAGTAAATTGATTTTAAAAATTATGAAGGGGATGGGAAATAGGAAAAGTAAAGGTAGAAAATAGGAAAAACCTTTACAAAAAATGTGGTTGAAATACAATGACATTTTTTTAATTAATGGGAAGTCAAAAGAGATTCGAGAAGAACAAAAATAGTATACGATTCACTAACTTGGGGTCTGGCTTAGTGTCAGAAAATGACTCTTCTTTTTTCTAAGTATAAACGACTTCATAGAGTCGCGTTTTTCTCACTCACTTTCTTTTTTCATTTTCCTTGTTTATTTTGTCAGAGTAATCTAGTTTGGACCCTTTGGAGTAGAGATAGTAACGTTGAGTTTGAGAGACTTTGATTTCTCCGAAAGTTGGTCTAGAAAGAGAAAGAGTGATGACATGGCGCGTTTTCAGGCAATTTCGATCCTAAAATTTGCTAAGTCTTTTACTGTGAATTCATCTGCGTCTTCATTTTCTCTGAAGAACAATGAAGCTTTTCCACCTCCCCCAGTTCTTCAGAACTAGATCTGAGATTTTGAAACCAAGTGTTGAGATTCAAGCCAATGAGGATGGTAGTTCGTCTAAGATTTCCGAAATAATCAAAGGGTCAAAAAACTCCAACACATCATCTCCTTCGATTCGTGTAATTGAGACCTCAGCATCAAACTCTAACCTTAATTCTGCTTATAAGCTTAAAGCTAGATTACTTAGTACCAAAAAAGTTCTCAGAGAATGGAACATATCCTTTTTTGCTCATATTCAAACCAAAGACATTGCTGTTAGAGATGATATCTCTGGTATTCAGTCTAGTAACCCAAAAATTTCCTCCCCAATTACTAGACTTGGAGCAAGATTAGGTTTTCTATATTCTCTAGAGGAATTGCACAAGAAAGACAAATCCAAAAAAGTTTGGCTCTTGGAAGGGGATAGAAATACACCTTATTTCTATAGGATCCCTCTTTTTAAAAGTAAGATAAATATAATTAGTTGCATCAAGGATGATTCTGATATTACTTTAACTGATAGAGAAATCATAGGATCTTGTTTTGTAGATTATGTTAGAGCACTTCTCGGTCGAACTCGCAAGTTTTTTTATCTCAAGCTTGTTGTCAATGGTAGATGCACAAAACTATATCTTGATTTCTAGTCTAGTAAATTCAAGTCTCGGACTAGGATTAGAGTATGGTAGTTGAGTAACGGACATCACTAAATAATCCTCGAAGATTGAAGACTAAAGAACAAACAAAGACATTTGCGAGAACTTCATCAACAAAGAGGTATGTGAATACTGAACCATGGCATTTATCATTCTATCTTAACAGACTATGTCGTATGATTTTAGTAGATTTAATATTGCAATGAAGAAATTTTGAGTCAAGCTTGTCTTGATAAATCTCTCGAAATATGAGTCAAGCAATGGATGTCCTTAAATCCTTAATAATCTTGGCTAAGAACAATTTATTATTCATGCACTATTTTTGTTTTGATTTTCCAAAGCAATGATATTTATTATCTATGGATATTGAGAATCTTTCAAATCGTTTTAAGAGAGTTTTCAGAATATCTAAATTCTGCGAAAAGGGAAGGTACACAAACTTGGTACGCGTACCCTATTGATCTGAGTTCGGGAAGGGAGTGAGGTGCGCATATCCAGTACGTTTACCCCTAGAATCTGAGTTTGCGAACTGGCCAAGGTACGCGTACCCTTGGAGCCTGAGTTCGTTAATTGTCCATATGTATGCATACCCGGTACACATACCTTCTTAGTTCTGATTTAAGCAGAAGCTCGCGAACTTTTTACAAACATGCTTAGCTTTGTTACAACATTCATGGAAACTTTTAAGACAACCTTTTTAGCAAATCTCTTGAGCTTGTGGATCATGGTTTAAGTCTTGAGTGTTATTGAACACCACGTATGCTTGTAAGTTCAATAGGCATACTTGCCAACATGAGCCATCATTGTGTACAGTTCCAAAACCTTGGACCATAGTGCATATTCTTTTATGTAATTTCAAGGCAAACATCTCACATGTTTACATGGATTCATAATAAGAATTTCATCTAAACTGGGAAGGTATTTGCTTGAATTTCATATAAAGACACTCAAGCAACATGATTTCCCAATCCTTGATGCTCTTATGTCCTAGTTACTTGGTAGACTCGTCCTCTATACCTAGGTTCTTCATAAAATTGTATTCTAGTTTAAGACTTAAAAGACTTGACTTAGAGATTCATGAAGCCCGATCAGACTATCTTTTACTAATTAGTTCGTGTATCTGAATCTTGTTCTTATTGATTTTCGAGGTTTTAAGTAATCTCAAATCAGGAATGACATAGATAGAAATCACAAAGTCCTATTCGTCTTAGATTTTTGGATTCCTTAAGATATATATCTAGACTCTTATTTGATTTGTTTGGATTTTTCTTGAGAGGTGGTTAGTAATCCAACCTTCTCAGCTAACTGAGTGTAAGTATTCTGGGTTCGTGAGGTTTGCTGGACTTTGTCTATTGCAAGCAGATTTCAAAACCTATATTGAAAAATCAAAAGGGAAATCAAATAGGCTTTTCTGTTAGAGGAAGATTAGTATCGAAAGTGTTCACTAAGGTTGAAGCAACTCTTAGGCTGTAAAGGACGTCAGCTAAGGGAATCAAGTGCTTAGAATCTTGCGACGTTCAAGAGACATAAGGAACATTACTGCAGCTTAATTGCTTGGAAGGCCAATTTGGTCACAACTACATTCCAGTCTGAAGTCTGATAGTAGGCTAGTGTTTGTAGAGGTTTAATACAGAGTGGTGTTAAAAGCTGGATGAGGTCCCAGGGTTTCTCTGCGGGTGCAGTTTTCCTCGTTAACAAAACTTATGGTTTTTTGTGTTTTTTCTTTTTTGCATTTTATTGTTTTATCTTTATAATATGATGAATAACACAAATAGTATGTAATCAATCTTATTAGTTTAAGTCTTTATTAATTGAGATCAAAAATAAGATTGATTATTGTTGAATTCACATCTTGAAAGATAGATTGCAATTTTCATACTTGTTAGAATTTGTATCCTCTTAATTGGATACGACTAGATTGATCTTGGATATTGATTTTTGAGTTCATCCAAGAACTCTTCTATACAATCAGGTTCATGAATTTATTGTCTAGATATTGATTGTGGAAGAGAAAAAATAAAAACTTTATATACAATCTTATTCAAGTGTCTTTATTTAACCTACGTGTGATTGTAATAGGTTTTTTCCATACAAGTAGCCAAACGAAAAAGTTGGTGGTGTGTTTAGTACCCTCTCATTTTCAGATTACTTTAGAACTCTTTATTCTTCCGGGCCCCAACTCTTCCAGAAAGAAATCCTTTATGATCTTCCAATAGATTTTTTCCACCTGATAATAATATTCTCAATATCCCTCTTACCCATGAGGAAATTAAAAATGTTGATTTCCATCTGGAAGGGGATCCCCGGGTGGTTTTACGTGCCTTTTTACCCAAAATATTGAGACATTATTGGGGATTTTGTCATTGATGGACTAAAATTGTTTCAGAACTGGTCATGTGGCGAAGATTCTCCACCATACCAATATAACCCTCATACCCAAAATTCTCATGGTAGAGTTAGTCACCCAATATAGACCAATTGGTCTTTGTAACTTTGTGTATAAGATCTTGTCCAAAACCTTAGCTAATAGACCAAAACCCAAATAGATGGTCTTATTTCCCATAACCAGAGTTTTTTTGTACAAAAAAAAGTAAACATGACAACATCCTTTTAGCCAATGAGGTGATTTTTACTATAAAACATTATGAGGGTAAGGAAGGTCTAGCGGCTATCATACTTGACATGTCTAAAGCTTAAGCTGGAGTGATTTTTTATATATAAAGGTTCTTAGGCAGCTTGTGTTGTGTGTGCATTGGATATGTTTAATTATTTAATGTCTTGCCATGGTGTTATATTTTGTCATTATTAATGGTGTCCCCACATGTTTGAAAAAACTTGAAAGAGGACAGGGAGATCCTTTATCTCCATATATATACATCTTGTGCTCTGAAGCTTTGTCTTCTTACAATGACAAGTTGACTAGGTTAGATCTTTTCCAAGGGATCAAGATTTGTAGAAATGCTCAAGCTATAATTCACCTGCTTTTTGTTGATGATTGTTTGCTCTTTTCTAAGGTTATTATGCATGAGTTTCAAAACATTAAGTATGAACTCCATAAATATTGTTTAGCTCTGGTTAGGAGATTAAATTTGATAAGTCTGGTATTCTTTTTAGTAAAGGCACACCCGATCTCGTAACCAGTAAACTTTCCTCCATCCTGAACATCCATTCCCTATACCTATGGAAAGAAAAATATATCTGGTACCCCATCAATTTTCAAAAATCCAAAATTCAAACTTATATAAGACACTTGTAATCTGTGGATGCTAGAATCTTCTATTGGTATCATAAACGGTCATCCAAAGACGCTCGTACTTCTTAGTTAAACATGTTGGCCAGGTTATCCCCAATTATCGAATGACTACTTTTTAGATCCCCAAGGCCATTTGTAGAAAGATAGACTCCCACTTATGTAAGTTCTGGAGGAGTGAAACTTTAGATCCTAAAAACAGGAAGTTGCACCTGCTTAGCTGGGACCGTCGTGGTTTGGGATTCAGAAAAGCAGAGCAGAATAACCTTGCAATGTTGTCAAGGAACGCCTGGAAGCTTGTATTGAGTCATCATCTCTTTTAAGTACTACACTTAAGGCTGTATACTTCTCTAACTATGAATTCTTTAATGCTAAGTGTTCTTCTACTTGTTCGTGGACCTGGAGATGTCTTCATACCATTAAAGAACTCATTAAACCTTTTATCTCTTAGAATGTGGGGATGGTCAATTTATTGATCCACCGTGTCATAATTGGATCCCAAATTTAGAATTTGCTAAACCTAATCCCTTGGTCCCTCAGAGTCCTAGTCTGATAGTCTCTTATTTGAACTTGTCTAGATAGTATACCCATTTTGATAATGCTTATGTCGAGAAAATTGCCAATATTCCCTTAAGCCAGTTGTGCACTCTTTATAGGAGGACTTGTGAGGTTTCAAAGAATGACAAATTTAGTTCTAAATCTTCCTACTTGCGTCTCAGATGTCTTAGACCTTTCCCAAGTACCAATCTTCGAAAGTTCACATAAAAGATCAGAGTCTCACACCGTATTCAACTATTTCTTTAGAAAGAAACTAACAATGTTTTACCTGCTAGGACCGTGCTTCAAATTATAATGCCTATTGATTTGATGATTTGTCCCAGACATCTTTCTTTTAATGAATCTGTTATGCATTGTTTGGTTTTGTATCATTTTGCCTATGTTGTTTGGCATTCATCTCCTCTTTGTTTTCCTACCAATAGTTTCTCTAGTTCCTCTTTTCTTGATTGGTTGTGTCATTGGCTTATTGATTCCATCTCCATTTTGTATGATGAATCCAAATATATTTCTGTTTCTATTATGTAGTCTATTTGGAATAGCAGAAACAACCTGATATTTAGTACTGATAAGGAAAATCCATGAGTTGTCATTGTTAGAGCCAGAGCGATGATAGCCTCCTGTAAAGTTCCCAACATTATTCCTAAACCCCCTATGAATGTAATTAGTGCTACTAAATGGATGTCTCTACCCTTAAATGGAATAAATGTAACATTGATGAAGCCTTTGATGCTGTCTCTCTGGCTAATGGTTCAGGCTATGTGATGAGACTCAAAAAATAAAGTTTTTTTTTGTGTGTTGCTATTATGTTTGAAGTCTTCTCTCTAGAAGAAGCAGAAACTAGAATCATTACAGTTGTTCTACAGAAGGCAGTGGAGTTGCAGCTCACGCATGTCATTGTGGAAAGTGATGCTAAATATTTGGTTGACCAGTTTTCAGTAGGAATTTTCGAAGGCAATTAACAAACGAATGCTCTCTTTGAATATATTTTGCTTTTCAGTTCCAGCCTTGTGACTTGTAATTTTTCTTTTCAACCAAGAACTTGTACCGATTCTATAGTTTGGTGTAAACCCCCTATCTGGATCTTAAAAATTGTTAAGGTAGACTATTAGCCTTTCTAAATACCTTTGACTATAAAAATAAATAAATACATTTATTCTATAAGAAACCTTGAAGAGTCCCAATTTGTGCACCCGTCTAAAACCAGGGTGCACATTTCGTCTCTTCTTATTTGATAATTTTTTGGAATGAGAAGCTGTTTAGCTTTTACTTTCATAATAACCTCAGATTTTTACTCCAAAAAACAAGGGTAAATTTTCTCTCAACACTCTCTTTCCATTCTTGTTCTTAGAATGTCTTCAACATCCCAATATTCCATTTATCCTATTCATATAATTTTTTTGCGATATCTTCAACTAATTCTTAGCTATATCATTATCATAAATGTTGTATCAGATGAAGAAAACAATACGATCATGTGTTATTTTTCACGATACTTTTTATTTTTGTTTGATCATTGTTACTGGTATGTTTTCCTTGATAAATAAATTTGTCACTGATGTTCTATTTAAACTTGGGTTTATACACGATTGTTCGCATGGATTGAAATAAAGTGTTTAATCATCTTGATTTTATGTTCATTAAACCAATTTGCAAGCTTAATCATACTATTACCGTAAAGCAATTTTCTTCTCACATGTTAAGGTGATTAATGGTCTCTTCAACATACACACCATAAGCTTGCAAGTCCATCATATATATTTTGAATGATATTTGGCTAATTAGGAATTTGTATAGTACCTTTGTCTCTACTAATAGTGCCATTTGTATCTGTTGATAGTGGTTTTTAGTTCAGGGCTAAAATTGTAAAACCCTGTATTTAATGCGCCATCGCTCTGCAAAGAGGTTGAGCCATTTAAAAGTGATGAGTGCTCAAACCTCTCAACTTATATATGTATTGAGCAATTCAGTATATTTAATGCGCCATCGCTCTGCAAAGAGGTTGAGCCATTTAAAAGTGATGAGTACTCAAACCTCTCAACTTACATATGTATTGAGCAATTCAACATATTTATGAAATTTATCCATAATGGTGCGTGAAGCAACAATCCCAGATATTCTGTAAATTTTAACCTATTGCATTATTCACTAATGCATGACCTGCCTGGTATTTTCCTATGCTATGTTCTCAGCCGAACTCTCAGTATTGGCATGATATGACGATTAATGTTCACTCGCAGCGGAGTAGCATGAATCTCCCGAAGTGTCAGTATTGAGACCTGCATGAAAATACTCACGTAGGCTACACCACCCTCTGATAAAGAGATCAGCGTGTTTACATACTTTTTAATTAAAAGTTAGCGCGATCGAATGCGTTTAAATTCCTTAAGGAAAATCTAGACTGTCCATATCAGTCTTAAGAAACGATCACGACCACACGATTTGGCCACACAATTCAACAAGCCTAGCCTACTCCTAGCGGAACTAGGCGATCGTCATGATAAAAACCAGCGGGCCCACTAACATCCCGATCGGTCAAAATCCCTTTAGCTCATCCGCTACACCCTTGAACGCTCACCAAAACATAGGTGATCGCACTGTTTTAAAAAGAGCTCAAACGAGCTAAAACCGGCAAAAACGGTCTCAAACACATCACGACCGCCCAACTTAGCTAGCCTAGTTGGACGGCTTAGATTTTCCTTTGAACAATCAAAGAAGTGCTGGCGTGTTCATCGGCGACCCAGCTATACCCATGATCGATCGACTTGCCCACGACAAGCCAAGAGTGTATAGAATCGCTCGCCCAAAGTAGGGTGAACACGCTGCTTTAGAAACCCTAAATTGCATTTGCGGCAACAAGATACTGTCGCAAATCGATCACAATCGTCCATCTTTGCCGGCCAAAGTGGGTGGCTTAGATTCAATTTCAGGCGACCCAAAAGATGTCAGCGCGCTCACTGGCGACCCGCCTTTGCATAAGGCCGATCGGCCTGTTCAAATTAGCGCCCAGCGCTTTCAATCGATTAGCCAAAATAGGGTTGGCCGCACGGCTCCTAAACCCTAAATTACATCAACGACAGTATACAACTGCCGCAAATCATCTCGTCCGTCCAACTTCGCTAGCTTAGTCGGATGGCTTAGATTGGATTCTAGATGGAAAACGGCGTGACACTGTGATCACCGGCCACCCCTCTTCCATGAGGAGCGATCGGCCAAGCCATGGCTTGCTCATATGGCCTTCGAACGAACACCCAAAAGAGGCTGGTCGCGCTGCTTGAATAATCCAATCTCAGCCACTCAACTGCCGCAAATCATCTCAGCCACTCAACTTGGCTAACCAATTTAACCGGTCCAGATCTAATCTGGATCGAACGATAGGATGTTAGAATGGCCATCAGCTACCACTCTCTCATAGAGACCAACCATCCAACCCCTGGGATGAACGCGTGGCTCCTACCAACTCCCTGAAAATGGATGGTCATGCTCCTTTTAAGACATTAAGATCTGCGACTAACTCAGACGATCTTTAAAACAACAATGCTTTATACGCATCAATTATAAACGATGCTTCATAAATATTGATTTCACAAATAGTTTATTATTTGACCTAAAAGCACTATGTGCTTCTTTTAGCGGCGAGTCTCACGACTTGACCCACTTACTCGAGACATCAAACATGTCACAAACTGGGGGATGCTCACTGGGGTATTGGTCTGACGGTTTACAGTGTGCGGCGTGTAACGCTCCCATTACGAAAACGTGTTAGGAAAGAACGGACGGTTATCAACAATGAGAGTAGTGGGTGAAAGTGTGACCAGTTTTCCCTCGTAATGGAAACGTGGTGATCACCACTTTTTACACAACCCCACTTCTCCACTGCTTAATCACCTCCACTTCCTAAGAGATCAAGGGGTGCTCGAACATGACTTGTATAAATAGGATTTCAACCTATTTTGACAAAGGACAAGTGATATCAACACAAGTATCCAGAAAACACCAAGAACTGATAGCTTACGTTCGGCAAGCCAGTTCCACTTTCTGATATAAGTCATAAAACAGGCACACCTTCATAATTCAACATTCTGATCTCAAACACCTTCTTCGCTTCCCTCCCTAAGATTAACCCTTCTCCTTCACTTTGTGACCGAATTGAATCTGGAACGGCCATTTCTTGGTTTAGGCTAGAGTCTTACAGATTGATCTCTCGAATCTAAAAGTACTCCCGTGCAGTGCATTTGTTTAGGGTTTGAATTCGTTTCTCATCAACACACCCAAATTTACCAAAAACAGCAGAATCAGTTTTTACCCCAAAATACTATCGTAGTGCGGAGTGCCATTTTCATGTAATTAGGGTTACGTTAAAGGATCTAAAGTGATTCAGAACAAAAATTACAAGGTGGATTCGGAGGTTGAATCAAACACATATAATTTATAACTGCATTTGCACTTGAACATCCAGTTCCCAGAAATATCAACGAAGAACAACAACTTTGATCATCATCAATTGAATTATGATTTTTTATGATAGCATTTCGAATCACCATTTTTATCCCTTATAAGATATGAATCATCTATGGTCTGGATTAAATGTATAAAATTGGAGAAGACGAATTAAAGGACAACTGAGAGAGAAATAATACATTGTATATTTTATATGGAAACTTTTTGTTCTAAATTGAAAATATTTTACTTCTGTTTGAAAGTAAAAACCAACACTGGCTTTCATGCCAAAAAAAATTCTAATAAAAAGATGCACAAATTTGTACTCCAACCATGAAATATATTTTTGGAGTAACTATTTTCCATGTGAATAACAACATAAATTAACCAAACAAAAAATGATTAAAATCACATACCTGGTGCTTAGTTAGACGCCTATGGATAGTTCTAGTTTTCTTAGGACGAAGATCAAGTGGAAAAAACTTCTTGTTCTAGCATCCCTAAGGGCTAATTTCTGCTTCTGAGATATCACTGTCAATGCTTGAGCATCCGATAACCTCACCACTTTGCCACATCACTCATAAATTCAACACAAAACCCCTAATTAGTCCAACAAATCAAACAAAACAAAAAACAGAAAACTTAATTTCTGCAACATCAATCAAAGATTCAAAATATACATACATCTTGGAGAGTTTGTTAGAAGCACCACCGGTAACCTTAGCAAGACGAAGTAAAGATCTTAGAGAGTTTGTTTAGCTTTAAGATCTTTCAGCTGGTTCAATAAATCTTTACGAGATTGGAAGAGAGAACAACAGTAGCAATGAGTGTGAATTAGGTTTCAGAAAGATAAAGATGTTTATATATAAACTCATACTTCCCGTACTATCCTTAATATTTCTATCAAATTCCCTTCCTGTCCTACGGTGTGGGTAAATCCGCGGTTTTCATTGTCCAACCGCAACCGCACCGCATGCGGATTTGAGATTCCAACCCATGTCCGGCCCAAAGATCTTGCGGATTGGGTTTCACCCGTAATTTTGCGGACGGATACGGGTGAAATCTGTGGTTTCGGTTTTTCTGTACACCCCTACATATAGGAGTGAGTGAGTTGGTTTTTTGGGCCGGGCTCAGCGTTATAAATTGACTCCTCCTTGTTTTTTCCCTACAAAAACAAGCTCACTTAGTGGAGAGTGTGTCCTACTCCTCACTTGCTTTCTTTCTTTTTTCATTCGTCTACTTTACTTTGAGAGTTAGGGTTTGGAGTAGAGATAGTTACGGCACAATGGGAACCAACATTGAATTGGAAGAAGGATGGGCAATCATTCTGAATCAGATTAGAAAGATGGTTAATATCATTGAAGGTCTTCCAGAATCGCCAATGGATGGTACGATTCACGCAACAATTTACACTATGTGCACTGAGAGAGATCCATTCGACTATTCGAAAGACCTTTATGAGAGATACCAAGGCGTTTATAACGATTACTTGAGTTGTAGAGTTTTACCAGCTATCCAACAGAAGCAGGATGATGTATCTATGTTGCAAGAATTTGCTAAGAGGTGGGCTAATCACAAGGTTATGGTAAGTAAACTTTGTCGATTTTTTGATTATCTCGAACGTTATTACATTCCTCGGAGGCAACTTCCTTCGTTGAAAGATATTGGGTTTAGTTGCTTTCGTGAAATTGTGTATGAGAAGATGAAAGTGAGAGTTAGAGATGCTGTTCTTGTGATGATTAATCGAGAACGAGAAGGGAATGAAATTGATAGGGGTTTGGTCAAGAGTGTCTTAGAGGTGTTTGTTGAAATTGGGAATGAGAATGGTAAAGATAGTTTGGATTATTATGTCAATGATTTCAAAACTGCGTTTTTAAGTGACACAGCGAGTAGTATGCTTGGAAAGCTTCTAATGGGATTAAGGCTGTAGGATCTTGGATAGGAGATGCCGTGTGATGTACACTTGACGATTACAAATTAACACAGTGATCTCTGGAGGATGTATCGAGCTAACATTCAGAAGATGCAATGGTAAGTAACAATGATGTATAGGGAGACATTTTAGATAAACTACCGCTGTTTATTATCGATATTTAGTTAATGACTTAATGTTTTAATGGGGATCATTAGTTTTTGTGGTTAAGAGTTTTCTATGAATGTTGTTATGTTTATTCTGGTTCATGTACTGTTATTAGTCATATGCATTACTTAATGTTGACTTACATCAGTATCAATTGTGGTGAAAAATTGGAGCATAAGGTCTTGATTGCCTTATAAGTTATAACCTCTGATATAGGAAATGGGAAACTCCTCCACCTTTCCTCTATGAATTGGTAGAACAATGGAGGCCTCTTTGCTAAGGGTGTTGTTCCCTGAGATGTGCATGCTTTGAGTCAACGACTTACTTTATTTCTTTGTTTTGGTTGTTACTGCATCTTGGTTGTTTTTGTGTGATTAGCATGTCTGCCTTACTCTGCAACGGGAAATATTGATTAGTCATATGCATAACTTAATGTTGACTTACTTTAATTTGGCGGTGAAAAATTGGAGCATAAGGTCTTGATTAGATGCCGTATGAGTTATAACCTCTGATATAGGAAATGGGACACTCCTCCTCCTTTTTTCTCTATGAATTGGGAGAACGGCTTTGTCACTTAGGTTGTTGTTCCCTGAGCCGGTAGTCTGATGTGCATGCTTTGGGTCAAAGAGTTACTTTATTTCTTTGTTTTGGTTGTCTGCCTTACTCCCCAACAGGAAATAGTGAATGGTTAGCCACTCAGTCAAATCACTGAGTAAACTGTCGATATAGAGAAATTTATTTGCTTCATTTCTAGGATTATGAACTCAGATAGTACTAGTATGACTGTAGTAGAGAGAGATCTTCTAAGAGATTGAGTTGCGCTTATACATTTATTATTGTTAATGCAAGTTTTGTTCTTGAAAACATGTTATTATTGTTACGATTTTGCGTTTTTGACGACATTCCTGTTCAGTGAAATCATTAAGTAAACTGTAGATATAGAGAATTTTTTTTGCTCCATTTCTAGGATTATGAACTTCAGACAGTACTAGTATGACTGTTGTAGACAGAGATCTTCTAAGGGATTGACTTGCGCTTATAATTTCTGGATGGTTTGCTTTTAGTCAATGCCATTTAAGCTTAAAGTTAACCTTGGAGTCTTTTATTTCTGTTTCACTCTACTTCAGTGTGAACCAAACATATCAAATGACTCCAAACAGTAAGTGACTGAAAATCTAAGGTTAGGGTTGACTGGAAGTTGCGGTTTATTCGGTGTGATTAATTAGATGATGAGCTTTGGAGGTTTCATTTAATGCCATGAATGAATCAATGCCTTGATCTCTATTTCTTTGATGAATACTGATGTGTTCCATCTCGGTTCACAAATAATGTCTTTTTTTGTTTTGTTTTGAATGATTGGTTCTTTTCAATTTCTTATGAATGAATGGGAGTTACAAATTGTAATTGAGAGTTACATCTCTTGTACAAATTTTTTGTTTCTTCTATCTGCCAAATAAGAACTGCATTTCCTTTTTTAAGTTAAGAGGCATTTGTTCTATATGGCCCCAGGGGTGGAGCTAGGCCATGGCAAGGGTTGACAGTTGCCCGCCCTGCTGAGCTAACTCCGAAACCTAAAATTTGAACGATGTTTTGGGGACCATCCCAAAACAGTGGGGGACTACTTAGTTATTCAAATGTCCACCCTAAATTTTAAGGGGTGTCCTAAAAGATTAGGGAAGACTAATCTGTCCTTATCCTAATTAAGGTTATAACTAATCCTAATAACCCACTAATTTAACCACTACCCACTAATCTAACCCCCTAAATTAAAACCAAAAATCAGTTCAAAACCTTTTCTTTTCTTTTATTCTTCTTCTTCTCCAACATCAACCAAGAAGTCCGATTCGAGTAAAATGAAAATTCGCAGGTAATTTCTTTCATACCCATTCCCTTTAATCGTTTTTTGTTGAAGAAATCGATTAGAAATCATCAAAAACCATAGAAAATGGTAGTTACAGTATAGATTTCGGCTAGGAGAAATTTTGAAAACCCTAGATTTTGGTAACCGAACTTTCAATATGAAGAACAGTTCGGCCAAATAGGAATTTTTAGGTAACCGAACTATGTAGTTCGGTAAGCTCGCAAAAAAAATATCGTAACCGAACTCTTTCTTTATATGCGAAATTTGAGTTCGGTTTAGTCGATAAATTTATATAGGTAACCGAACTTTGATAAAATATAGTTCGGTTACTTCGCAATTTCTATGGGGTAACCGAACTTTGATCTGTCAACACCAAACTTGTAGTTCGGTGACTTCGCAACTTATACCAGATATTGCAATCTTGCCGAACTTGTTCTTTGGAATTTTCTATGGTATAGTTCGGCAACATAATTACTACACTCGACTAAACCGAACTACAAAGTTCGGTTAGCTATTCAATGATCGTGATTTGCGATCTTGCCGAACAAAAAGTTCGGTAACAAAGGGACTAAACTCGACTAAACCGGAACTATTAACTGAATACTCTATAAAATTAGTTCGGCAACGTTTTCTGGAAAAAGATAACCGAACTCTCAAAAACCTCCATTAAAACAGAGTTCGGTTACCTGCGTATGCTGAAATGAGTAACCGAACTGCACATACAGGAGAGTTCGGCTACCTGTTTTGCAGAATTGCTAACCGAACTACTTTGACCTAGCCGAAATTTCTTCCGAAAATTTTCGATTTTGCCAATTTTTTGCACAATTCAAGCTACATTAACTAAATTTGAGCCATACATGAGTACCCATAACTTCATCTTCTGGTTGTGGCTGATAAAATTCATCATTTGGGTTCTTCCCTCTTTTTCTTCATCTTTTTCTTCTTCTTCTTCTTCTTCTCTCAATAATTCTGATTCTAACAAAACTATCCTATTAATAACTCACTAATCACTAACTAATCAGTAATTAATCATTACACTAACACTAACTAATCAATAAACTAACTAATTTAATTACCAAGAGTAAATTTGGTATTTAATTTTTTTTTAGATAAGGGGTGACCCAAAATTACTTCAAATATCCACCCCCAAATAGGAAGAGTAGTCCCCCACTGTTTTGGGGTAGTCCCCAAAACATCGTTCTAAATTTTTTAACAACATAACAGCACAACTGCTGGGCTGGCTCCCTCCCAGCTAAGTTGGCTCCCAAGCCCAATTTTTTTAAAAAAATTGGCTCCACCACTGCCATGAGCAACCTTGATATTCATTTATACAATATAAAAAGAAAAGAAAAAAAGATCCACATAAGACCGGCCTCCTGCTGTTTAAAATTCTTGAAAAGAATAAGCACTTTTTCTTTTTGCAAATATGTAATTCATTAAAAGAACTAGCTATGGGTGTTAGAAACCGAGATTACAAATGGGACAGGGAATAGCATCCCAATTAATATCACTACTAAAACCTTTAGCTTCCTTTGCTAGAATATCCGCGACACTATTCGCCGTTTTTGGAACAAACACAAAAAAATCCTTGATCATTGGAACAAAAGCTAATAACCTATCTTGCTTTCTTCAAAATTGCCTGACTCGTCCAAGAAATAAGAGTTTGAATCCCGTTTATATAGTCAAAAGTTTCATGCAATCTCCTTCTATGCTGAAGTGGGTGTTTTTTTTTTTTCCTTTAGCCCACTATGCTGTCCTGAACTGGACAGATTGAATGCAAGAACCCTTCTGTACTTTGAAAATACATCCTATTTTTGATTTCTCATTACTTGGTTCAACAGGGTATACCGCTTCCCTTTAAATACCAACATAACCCTAACCCTAATCCTGACCATGATCCAACGGTCCAGATACTTCCTAATCATTACAATCATAAAAGTATCATTAATTTTAAGTAACTATTATTTAACCTAACTACTAATTAATTAACAAAAGACCTGACACTTAATTAATTCAGGTGCCTAAATCCTAGTTGCCCTTTGGTTGGTACGTCACATTGCCCTCTCCTTCACAACATCCTTGTCCTCAAGGATGAAATCTGCAACATGAGCTTCCAAATTCTTCTTGTCCTTCCAAGTAGAATCTGCGGGGGCTGAGTTGGTCCACTGCACTAGGAATTGTTGCACTAGAACTTCATGTCTGTCAATGACCATTTGATCCAGTAATGCTAGTGGCTTGACTTGAATCTTCCCTTGATGATCAACAAGAGAAAGGGTAGGCATAGTTGCAGCCGTAACTCCAATCCTCTTTTTCAGCTGGGAGACATGGAACACCGGGTGGATTCTGGCACTCTCAGGAAGTCTAAGCTTATATGCAACTGCCCCAATTTTTTAAATCACCTTAAATGGTCCATAATACTTGGATAAAAGATTGAAGTTCTTTCTGAGCATCACAGAGGTATGCCTATATAGCTGCAACTTCACATAGACCCAGTCTCCTACAACAAAACTCATATATGTCCTCTTCTTGTCAGCATACAACTTCATCCTCTCTTGGACCTTGAGTAATGACTCCTTTAGTAACTCTAGCATGTGATTCCTCTAAACTAAATATTCTTCCACATCAGCAACAGAAGTAGTAACTTCCACTCAGCTAGAGCCAACCATTTGTTCTATTCCTTAGGTAGTTTTCCAAGCACCTTAGGTAGTTTTCCAAGTACCCAGTCACTCTGTCTTTTTGTCCGTCTGTTTGTGGATGGTAGGTAGTACTGAGGTTGAGAGAAATTCCCAGATGCTTGAAAAGATCTTTCCAGAAGTTATTGGTGAAGACTCTATCTCTATCAAAAGTAATTAAAGAGGTAAACCCATGTAGCTTGAACACATTATTGAGGAAAGCATGAGTTATAATGGATGATGTATAAGGATGGCTTAGGGATATAAAATGGCTATACTTGGTCAGCATATCCACCACAATAAAGATCACCTTCTTCTTGTCTGACTTTGGCAGTCCTTCTATGAAGTCCATGGTAACATGCTTCTAAGCATGCTCTGGTATGAGAAGAGGTTGAAGTAGCCCAGATGGATAGGTGTTCTCCCCCTTATTTCTTTGGCAGACATCACAAGATACCACAAACAACATTAAGTATTTCTTCATACCTGGCCAGAAGAAATATGCTTTTGCGCTAGAGTAGCTTCCTTGTATACCAGAATGTCCCCCAAATGAGGAGTGAATGGAGTCCATAATTTTGTTCCTAATACCATCTCCAGAACCCACATACAATCTGTTTTTGTACCTCAGTACTCCCTTCTTGAATGAGTACACCTCACTAGCTTCTTTAGACAACGTCAACTTTGGAATGAGTGACTCAGCCATGGTGTCTCCCTTGTAGCTAGATATCAAGTCCTGAGTCCAAGTTGGCTGAGAGATAGTGATAGCTTAACAAGTAGGCAGTCTTGAAAGTCAATCAGCGGCCTTGTTTTCTAGCCCCTTCTTATACTTGATGCAATAATCATATCCAAGCAACTTCATCAGCCATTTTTGTTGCAAGATTGTTGTGATTCTTTGCTCCTTTAAGTATTTGATACTTTGTTGGTCATAGTGGATAGTGAATTTATGACCCAACAAGTAGTCTCTCCACCTAGTAACAGCTGAGACAATTGCCAATAACTCTTTTTCATAAATTCAAAGCCCCGTGTATTTAGTACCTAGAGCTTTACTGTAGAAATAAATAGGTTTTCCCTCCTGCATAAGAACTGCACAATCCCTTTTTCAAAAGCATCATCCTCCACTATATCCTTGTTAAAGTTAGGAAGGTCCAGAACTTGTGTATTACACATGGCTTCTTTGAGAGTATTAAAAGCTTGCAAGGCTGCAGGAGACCATTGAAATGCATTCTTCTTAAGCAACTCTATAAGTGGTTTGCTAATTAAAAAAGCGGGGGTCTAACAACCACACCTAATATTTCGTTTAGGCAATCTGTATGGCCAAACTCTAATATAATTCTGAGAGCACCAACTAATAAAGCAAGCTCAATCAAGAAATATATCCAAGAGTTATATCTCTGTTTCTTAATGTACTCAGCAAATTAAACAGATAGAAATCCGTGATCTTGATTATTATAAAAAACAACTTGAACAGTACCAAAGACCAATGTTCAAGTGTCAATCAATTTATATCAACAACCAAAAGTTGGATTATCTAATTGATTGAACTTACGCACAACCTGTGATATTTCAATATATAGAAAATATAATGCGGAAAAGAAAAAACACAGACACCAGAAATTTTGTTAACGAGGAACCGCAAATGCAGAAAAACCCCGGGACCTAGTCCAGATTTGAACACCACACTGTATTAAGCCGCTACAGACATTAGCCTACTCCAAGTTAACTTCAGACTGGAATGTAGTTGAGCCCTAACCAATCTCACACTGATCAAGGTACATTCGTGTTCTTACGCCTCTGAATACCAGCAGGACTATGTGTACTTGATTCCTTTAGCTGATCTCACCCACAACTAAGAGTTGCTACGACCCAAAGTCGAAGACTTGATAAACCAATCTTTCCCACACAAAAAAGTCTATTGAATAGATAAATCTGTCTCCCACAGAAATACCTAGAAGTTTTTTCCGTCTTTTGATAAATCAAGGTGAACAGGAACCAATTGATACATCAGACTTATATTCCCGAAGAACAGGCTAGTAATATCAATCACCTCACAATAATCTTAATCGTATGGTAGCAAAACAAGATATTGTGGAATCACAAACGATGAGACGAAGATGGTTTTGACTACTTTTTATCTTGCCTATCGGAGATAAAATCTCAAGCAAATCTTAGAGAAAATAGTACTCAATCACGATAGAAAATAACAAGATCAAAACACGCAACTACAGAGAAAATAGTTGGGTCTGGCTTCACAATCCCAATGAAGTCTTCAAGTCGTTAACCTACAAGGTTTTGGAAAAAAACCTAAGGTTAAATGAAAATCGACTCTAGTCGCAACTAGTATCACACAGGAGGTGCGGGGATTAGGTTTCCCAGTTGCTAGAGTTCTCCCTTATATAGTCTTCAAATCAGGGTTTGCAATTAATGTTACCTTGGTAACAAAGCATTCGATACTCACCATTAGATGAAAACCTGATTAGACTCAAGCTAATATCTTTCAACCTTTAGATCGAACTTAGCTTGTTCCACACAAATGAAAAGTGACTTCATTTAGATATGGGTAACCGTACCAAAACGTGTACACCTTGTTGGCTAAACAATAGTTAACCGAATGTTAGCCATATGAACACTTTCATATCAACCTTATTTATCTTAACCATAACTAGTTCAAATGACTCAAATGAAACTAGTTCTAGAGTTGTTCAATTGTTTATATTCTCATAGAAGTATATAAGACACAATTGAAGCAAAATCGATTTTGATTCACTCGAATCAATTCATGAACATTATAGCCACGGTTTGCAAAAGATTGCATTCCTTATCATATAAATGTATTAGTTCATGAACAAACAGATTTTAGAACATAACCTACTCAAGTATGCAAACGGGTACGTATACCTAAGTGGCCGGACTAAGTTTGGGTTCGCCAATATGCGAACGGGTACGCATACCTTCCAAACTCAGTTGAATTTCCGGACATGAACTTTACGCCAGTACGCATACGGGTATGCATACTATGTTACAGGACTTTTATTAAACCAACCAGTATGCATACGGGTATGCATACTATGGTTCCCAAATTTGGAATAACTTGCAACAGTTAGCATACAAGTACGCATACTGTGCTATATCCAATCATGGTTAATTGTTCTAAACTCCCATTTCAATCATTGAAACATTCTTAGAAGACGACAATAGCTGTCTCACACAAACTATTAGCTTCAAAGCAATTTTCAAGTGATCGAATGATCAATACGAAATATTCCGAGTCAACATCAAATGACTGTCTCACACAAATCATGTAAGATGTTACTAGGCGATTTTCACATGATCATCTTTTGGCTTTCGTCAAGAATATAAGATGAACTTGGTTAAAGCGAAAGCTTACCAACACATATTTCGAGAAATATGTAAGCGAGTTAAACTCAACTCGAAATATCAAATGTGCATAATCGAAGTCTATATAGCTATACGAATTTTGTCTCAAATAGGAGATAGAGTAGATATACTTTTGAGTGATATATGATTTCAATTCTTCACATACCTTTTGTTGATGAAGTTCCACAAGCTCCCCTTAGTAGTTCCCCGTCTTTAATCAATGAACGCCGTGAAGTCTAATGATCAACTACACTTACTATCATAATCCGATACTTAGCTATTAGTAGACTAGAAATCAAAACTTATAATTTTGGCAACTAAACTTTACAACAAGCTTGAGATACCAATGCTTGCGAGTTCGACTGAGCAGTGCTCTAACAATCTCCCCCTTTGTCAATTTTAGTGACAAAACTATCAATACATATGGATTACAAAATAAATAAACTTTGTAGCTTCTCATCCAAATGCTTGATTTCCTTGGTTCTTCAACATTACTCGAAATCTTCGTCACTTCCAAGTACTCCAGTGATTCTGAACGTGTTCAACTCATCATCATAGTTGTTGAAGATCCGTAGCTATAACAATGAGAAAACGGTAGCTCTGAATCATTGTTATACAGTGTCATAGTATTAATACACAGCATCAAAGTCCAATTGTATCACAACTTTGACAACAGTACTATGGTGATATGTATCACTCCCCCTTAGTCAATACTTTATCTCATATGAAAATCACCCCCCTTACATAATGATCCGTAAACCATATGTATTTGTAGTGTGAACTACACATTAATTCTCCCCCTTTTTGTCAATTTATGGCAAAGGTACTAAAACTAGTGGGATCAGAATGAAATTCTCATAAAGATTCTTCATGACTAAAAGAAAACATATCAACTTTGTTTCAATGATTTCACATAGTCGAAACTTAGTGTATTCATCAAGGAGTTTATAAAGATACAAGAAAACTCCTACAATATTCCACAACCGCACTCCCCACAAAGATTTGGCAATTAAGCACAAGTTTAATTAATAACTCTCCCCCATAAAATGTTATTCCCGAGAGAACAATAAAAGCGACCTTACTTTTACAAGAAAAGAAGGATTTCTTTGGGTATTAACAAATTACATGAAACATGAATTTGTATCTAGAAAACTCAATTAAATTAACCACAAGAGAACCCATGATTAATTTAATCGGAAATGCTCAACATAAGAGAACTTACGGAGCCACACAGTACGTTCACATAGAAGTGGATCAGGGAAAGATCAATACTGCGGAATATTCAAAGATTCATTCTATTTTCATCAATATTTGCATAATGATATCATAGACTTAATCTTTGTTATCAAAAGTTCATTCTATTTTCCATCAATATTTGCATAAAGACATATAATAGACTTAACTTTTGACATATATGGGACAATCATAGTTCACGGACGCAAACACTCATATCCCATAACAATTTTTGCAATATATAAAACCAATAAAGATTAATACTGCAAAATCAATCTTTGCTCTTAGAAGGTAGAATCAATCCTTTTCGCACGGATTTACACCAAGAATGGCTACCAAAGGCGTATAAAAAGATTTTCTTAACAAAGAAGAAAATACAAAGTCATTAACGACCATGCACCGAAGTTCACAAAAGAGAATTATGAACATTCAAGAAGTCCAGAGTAACGCGTACTACTTCCCATTCTTGAACTTTCTTCTTTGTGATTCACCAACAACATTCTTGTAAAAGCTACAAATGAGCTTAGAAGAGAAGTACTCCAAGAATCCAAGTTCCCAAGTGCAAGAGAAGTGGAACAAGTGCGACGAAACGGATCACAACACTCAAAAACAAGAGACGAGACAAAGACCAATCTCAACTCATCCAAATTCAAGAATTCTCATCTCCATTTTGAAGAAAATTCAAAGAGGAAGAGAGTGCAAAAAGAATGAGGTCATTCCGAGATTGGAAAAAGAAGTTACGGGCAAAACAAGTTTACCGAATATCGACGTCTACAAGCCAGTATGCATACTGGTTTGAAAACGAATTTTCATGACCTCGAGCAGTATGCAAACGGGTTTGCGAACTAAAATCCATGGATTTTGATTTTAAATGATGGTATGCATACCTGGTATATGTACCATGAAGTCCAAACATCCCGAACTATTATTTTCAAATCTAAACATTTAAGAACCTTAAACACAAATCAAGTTAGGTAGAAATGAACGATAAGCAAAGTACGTGGATCATTATAAGTACTCCAAGCAAATGATAAAAACACAAATCTTGCTCAAGTTTATAGACATAGCTTTTAGAAGGATCCCGTTTTGAATCCTACGGCTTTCCCAAATATTTAATATCATACCTAACACAAAATTTGCGTCCCAATTCCCGTGCTTCCTTCACCGTATACTTAAAAGGGCATTCCTTGGTGAGGATGCACATACAACACAATCAAGTTGTGTTGAGGTGATCAATGTCTTGCTCACCACAAGTGACTGAAACAGATTTTGCCGTAACTATGGATTTTTCACCATCTATAGTTTTTGGCTTATTCTGTTTCACTTTTGGATTATCATGAAAGAGATCACTTTTAGAACATTTCACATCCAAATCCATTTTTATAAAGAACCTTTTAAGTTCCAACATCATGGATACTGCCTTCTCCATATTCATGGAATTTTCTGGGAGATCATTCCTTTTCACACTCAAAGCATCATTAACTTTCTTTGGTATCCACTTCTGAGTGCGTTTAGGAACAACCTGACCCTTCTTCCCATTACTCTCTTATAGAATTCTCTGAAGAGAATTGGATTGACTATTCTTTGGCAAGTAAGTCTTACTCCAATTCGGAGCATCGGATCTTGTCTTCGTATTTACAAAGACATCCTTTTGAAAATCATTATGATTGTGAAAAGGCTTATTATGACGTTTATAGGAAAAACTAGGTTTATCACAAAACTGATTCCTTTGCCTAAAGGTTGGAAAATTACAACCTGTTATATCAGCCTTAACATATGATCTGGGTTTCATAACTTCTTATGATACTGATCGAATTTTGAATAGTGGTAGTAAAAGGTTCGTAAGACTTGTGAAAGCAATTGATTTTAGACTTATTTAAACTAAAAATAGAGAAAATTTAATTCCAAATTTGATTTCAAGATTGAAAATAACCAAGACACTAGATTCCACTATTACACATGAATGAATGATGGTAAAAATTCCAAAACTCTAATTATTTTTAAAATCTCTTTTTCTTAATTCACAAATATGATCAAGCATATTCTCAAACATTAATTGTATCCCTTAAGCATAGATTATCTAACCAAAGTATAACCTATCTAATTGAATCACAACTAATTAGGAAAAATTATGCAAACAATTTAAATTTTACAAAGTAGTGATTGAGTGAATTATAAAATACAAATTAGAGAAAAATAGAATAGTCACCAATTATTCATGCATAAATAGCTTCCTCCGTGCCTTGGTTACGCGAGAATTAGCTCATCATCATGGAAACACGCTCAAAATTCATCTTTATTGCTCAAAAATGGTGTTCACAATAATGAAATGGGAGAAAAACAATAAAACCGGGTTTGTAACAGTTTTATTTGTAACAAACCGAGCTGTTACAGAGAACGATAAAGGAATATCGTCACTGGCACTGTTGAAGAACGACGGTCTTTAAGGGTCTTATGTTCTTCGTACCTTCTTCACCAGCAGAAAGCAGCAACTTCCTGTAACTTTTTTCTCTCGATTTTTTTATGCTCTAAACGTCTCCCCCCTCTCCTTTTTCTCTCTGCTACTCCACCACACCTTATATACTCCTTCAGACACCAAAATCATGCGTCATAACTCCATATAATCTTCCATTACTCGGAAGTGAATGAATATCTTCTCGGGAATATTTTCTTCCCTTTCTTCTCTTCTCACGCTGATTTCTCGTGCCAAAATACTCCCAGCACATCCAGAAGTGGTCAAACATGCATCAGGTACACGAAAGCCTCTCAATTACACACTCAGAACTCGGAATGGAATAACCAAAACCCGAGATACCCTGTCTTCTTCCACACGAGAATCTAGAAAAATTTATCCGAAAAAATAAGCCATACCAGACTTGTTAAGACCAGTCACATCATCCCAACAATTCCCAGCCATTGAGTCTCATGAAATCACGTCAAATTCTTGATTCTAAACTCTGCCAGTTTACTGCTCCATTTTCCCGCCAAAAACTCAAATTTGAAATGTAGAGGATGAAGTGCCCTGATCCAAAACACGGGCGCCTTTAACATCTCGGCTGCCTTGGGGGTGCCCTTATCCATTTTGAGGGTGCCTTTAGTAATTTTGGTGGGTGCCTTTAAAAAAATTTCTGGGGTGTTTTCAACATTTTTTCGGGGTTCCTCCGGTGTATTTCTGGGGTGCTTTTAGTACTCTATCCTGGGGTGTAAAACACCACTTTTCGAGCCAATTTTGCCGCAAGAGCTTATCCCTAGAAAAGATTTAAAACAACTTTATTAGAAATAAAATGAGTCCTAAATAATGTAGTTATGGGTGAAAATGCGTCATACTTACGTGCTTATCAGATACCCAAACAAGAACATCATGAAGTTTCTCATTCCTTATACGAAAACGACATTTCCTTTCCAGGTGACCTTTGTTTCCGCAATAATGACAAATATAAGGAACGTTCTTACCCGGATTCATGTGTGTTGTTTTTGGAGGTTGATATACTTTTCTCTTTCGAACTTTAACTGCCGGTGTAGGTATTTCACTTTTTCCATCAGTGGAAACCTTTTGTTGAGAAGAATCACTAGCCTTGAACAATTTTACCTCTTTGCTAATACTTGGAGCATCTATTCCCTTATAGCCCAATCCTCGTGTATCACGATGATTTTTACTTTCTCCTAGCATTGTGGTTAATTTGCTTGAACTAGTATTGAACTTTTTCAATTCATCTTCCAACATGTTGATTTTATCAAGAGCAGCAGTTAAATCAGCCTCAAGGCGTTTTCCCTGAACGAGATAAACACTTTCTCTGTCATCAAAAATAATTTGTTGAGAGTTAATCCTTGCTTCAAATTTTGCAAGTTTCTCTTTCAACGAAAAGTACTTTTGATAAAGATTATCACATTCAAGTGACTTCATACGTAGGTTTTCCTCAGAATCCTTGAGGATCGATTCGTTAGAACGATTCAAAACATAAACACCTGCATAACATCTTATCAATTTCTTGTTTGCACGACAGAGATTAGTCAGAAAAGGTGTGACATGAGAAGTTTTCATCTTCTTGTTTTCCACCAAATCCAATATCTTTACATACTCCGAGACTTCCTCACAAACATCTCTATCAATATCTGAGTCACCTTCGTCAGAAAGTTCATCCAACTGTTCTTCTAGGTGTGTTTTCCAGAAATCAACAGTTTCTACATCACGAGGATGTTTAGATATTGACCTAGATGTGACAGTTCTCTCTGGTGAATTTAAGCTTTAAAAAACATCTGGTAATTTCTAAACTGGTACGTTATTAGAGATAGACTAGTCCATAAAAATCAGATTGCTACAAACACAGACTTATAAGGTCTTAAACGTGTTTGTCTGCCTCTGATACCAATTGAAAAAGCGGGGGTCTAAAAACCACACCCAATATTTTGTTTAGGCAATCTGTATGGAAAAACTCTAATATAATTCTGAGAGCACCAACTAATAAAGCGAACTCAATCACGAAATATATCCAAGAGTTATATCTATGTTTCTTAATGTAATCAGCAAATCAAACAGATAGAAATCCATGAGTTTGATTATTATAAGAAACAACTTGAACGGTACCAAAGACCAATGTTCAAGTGTCAATCAATTTATATCAACAACCAAAGGTTGGATTATCTAATTGATTGAACTTACGCACAACCTGTGATATTTCAATTATATAAAAAATATAATGCGGAAAAGAAATAACACAGACACTAGAAATTTTGTTAACGAGGAAACCTCAAATGTAGAAAACCCCCGGGACCTAGTCCAGAATTGAACACCATACTGTATTAAGGCGCTACAGACACTAGCCTACTCCAAGTTAACTTCCGACAGGAACCAATTTATACATCGGACTTATATTCCCGAAGAACATGCTAATAATATCAATCACCTCACAATAATCTTAATCGTATGGTAGCGAAACAAGATATTGTGGATCACAAACGATAAGACGAAGATGTTTGTGACTACTTTTTATCTTTCCTAGCGTAGATTAAATCTTGAGCAAATCTTAGAGAAGATAGTACCCAATCACGATAAAAAACAGCAAGATCAGAACACGCAACTACAGAGAAAATAGTTGGGTCTGGCTTCACAATCCCAATGAAGCCTTCAATTCGTTAACCTACAGGGTTTTGGAAAAAACCTAAGGTTAAAGGAGAATCGACTCTAGTCGCAACTAGTATCACACAGGTGGTGTGGGGATTAGGTTTCCCAGTTGCTAGAGTTCTCCCTTATATAGTCTTTAATTCAGGGTTTGCAATCAATGTTACCTTGGTAACAAACCATTCAATACTCACTGTTAGATGAAAACCTGATTAGACTCAAGCTAATATCTTTCAACCATTAGATCGAACTTAGCTTGTTACACACAAATGAAAAGTGACTTCATTTAGATATGGGTAACTATACCTAAATGTGTACACCTTGTTGGCTCAACAATAGTTAACTGAAGTTAGCCATATGAACGCTTTCATATCAACCTTATTCATCTTAACCATAAATAGTTCAAATGAAACTAGTTCTAGAGTTTTTCAATTGTTTATATTCTCATAGAAGTATACAAGACACAATTGAAGCAAAATCGATTTTGATTCACTCGAATCAATTCATGAACATTATAGCCACGGTTTGCAAAAGATTGCATTCCTTATTATATAAATGTATTAGTTCATGAACAAACCGATTTTAGAACATAACCTACTCAAGTATGCAAACGGGTACGCATACTTAAGTGGCCGGACTAAGTTTGGGTTCGCCAGTATGCGAACAGGTACGCATACCTTCCAAACTCAGGTTAATTTCCGGACATGAACTTTATGCCAGTACGCATATGGGTATGCATACTAAGTTCCCGGACTTTCATTAAACCAACCAGTACGCATACGGGTATGCATACTATGGTTCCCGGACTTGGAATAACTTGCAAAAGTTAGCATACAAGTACGCATACTGTGCTATATCCATTCATGGTTAATTGTTCTAAACTCCCATTTCAATCATTGAAACATTATTAGAAGACGACAATAGTTGTCTCATACAAACTATTATCTTCAAAGAAATTTTCAAGTGATCGAATGATCAATACGAAACATTCCGAGTCTATATCAAATGACATTCTCACACAAATCATGTAAGATGTCATCAGGTGATTTTCACATGATCATCTTTTGACTTTCGTCAAGAATATAAGATGAACTTGGTTAAAGTGAAAGCTTACCAACACATATTTCGAGAAATATGTAAGCGAGTTAAACTCAACTCGAAATATCAAATGTGCATAATCGAAGTCTATATAGCTATACGACTTTTGTCTCAAATAGGAGATAAAGTAGATAGACTTTTGAGTGATAGATGAGTTTAAGTCTTCACATACCTTTTGTTGATGAAGTTCCATAAGCTCCCCTTAGTAGTTCTTCGTCTTCAATCAATGAACGCCGTGAAGTCTAATGCTCAACTACACTTACTATCCTAATCCGAGACTTAATTATAAGTAGACTAGAAATCAAGACTTATAGTTTTGACAACTAAACTTGACAACAAGCTTGAGATAGCAAGGCTTGCGAGTTCGACCGAGCAGTGCTCTAACACTAATTATCCTATGCCCTCCACAAACTTTCTATAATACTCTTTTAGCCCCAGAAAGCCTTTCAACTCTTTAACAATCTTGAGAACAGGCCACTCCTTCATACTCGAAATTTTAGAGGGATCTGCAGCTACTCCTGCCCATGTGATGAAATACCCTATATACTTCAACTCCTCTTGAGAAAAACAACATTTCGATTTCCTTGCAAAGAGCTGATGTTGTCTCAATAGTGATAATTCAATGTTTAAGTGCTTCTCATGCTCTTCATGGCTTGGGTTGTAGATCAAGATGTCATCAAACAACACCAATACAAACTTCCTTAGATATGGTTTAAATACAACATTCATTAGTGCTTGGAAGGTGGATGGTGCATTTGTTAGTGTTAGAGAATAGCTCGGTTAAACTCACCAAGCGTTGGTATGTCAAGTTTGGCTGTCATATTTTAGTGTGTCAAAACTCATCTAAAGTCGCTTTATTAAATACTAGAGTCAACTTCGTTTAGGTTAGACTAGAAAGTCTACGAATGGTTAGACATACAGGTATTACTCTGAAGACCTGAAGAATGTGAAGAAGTAGCGAACTACAATGACGACATCATCCTTCCTCTTGAGGTTATTAATATTGACTTGAACTGTTTCATTCCTAACGTATCTTTCAAGTCTTGCTATATTGAAAACATAACTGCGAAGCTGTGTATACTGTACATATTGTATAATACTCTAGTGATGTGACATGGTCATAATTGTATGATCATAGTATAGGGAATTAGACTACGAAGTATAACGCTTATCTTTTGAACTTCGTAGATATGACATCGACATAATCTTGTATATACTGTTATGATTACGTGAATGGGTTATGGTGAATATTTTATCCTAGGAAACAATGTTTTACATTTATTTAAAGGAAGTACATTCAGGAACTTGTTTCGTGGATCGAAAGGGAAATCATTAGGCTTATTGGTCCGGCTATTCATTGGAAATCTTTGGATGACCAATATGTATGAGATGGTAGAACCGATCTTAACTATGTTATGTATCTTGGTATAACTAATCACAATGCCTGACTTATGATTTGGCATGACTGGTTTTTATTTATTGGTGTAACTGATCCTAAGTGATCACCATGTGTTGGTATGATCAATTCTGGTAATCTGTATGACCGATCCTAGTAATTGGTGTGATCGATCATGAGTGTTGTGTAATCGATCCTTGTAATTGGTAACCGGTCCTGGCAACTGGTGTAACTTGTTAGAGCACTGATCGCTCGAACTCGCAAGCGTTTCTATCTCAAGCTTGTTTGTCAAGTTTAGTTGCCTAAACTATAAGTCTTGATTTCTAGTCTACTTATATTTATGTCTCGGATTAGGATAGAATGTGTAGTTGAGCTTTGGACTTCACGGCTTTCAACAAAAGGTATGTGGAGACTTGAACTTATCTATCACTCAGAAGTCTATTCTACTCTATCTCCTATTAAGACTAAGTCGTATAGCTATATGGACTTTACATTATACACATTTGATATTTCGAGCTGAGTTTAACTTGCTTATTTCTTTCTCGAAATATGTGTTGGAAAAGATTTTTGCTTTAACTACGTTCATCATTATTCTTGATGAAAGTCAAAAGATGATCATGTGAAAATCACTTGGTAACATTTTACATGATTTATGTGAGACAGTCATTTGATGTAGACCCGGAATGTTTCGTATTGATCATTCCATCACTTGAAAATTACTTATAAGCTAATAGTTTTTGTGAGACATCTATTGTCATCTTCTAAGAATGTTTCAATGATTGAAATGGGAGTTTAGAACAATTAATCATTGTCTGGATATAACACAGTATGATACCCGTATGCAAACTAGTGTAAGAATGCTTCAGGTCCGGGAACCAAGTATGCATACCAGTATACGAACGGTTTTAACTATCAATGTCCGGGAACTAAGTTTGCGTACCAGTTTGCAAACTTATTCACCTGAGTTCGGTCTAGAACGACAGTATGCGTACCCGTTTTCGAACTGTCGAACGTGACCAATGTCCGAAACTTAAGTTTGCGTACCCGTTTGCAAACTTATGTGGTAAAGTTCTAAAATCGGTTAAGTATGATTTAATACTCATGAACAAATATGAAAAAGCGGGGGTACAACAACCACATCCAATATTTCGTTTGGCAATCTGAATAGACAAACTCCAATATACTTTCAAGAGAATCAACTTGACAATCAGACTCAATCTAGAGAAAAATATATCAAAGAGTTTTATATCTCTATCTCTTAATTCAATCTGCAATCATCAAATAAGAATTTGCGATCCGGATTGAATATAAGAGAAATAACTTGAATGGTACAAAATACCAATGTTCAAGGATCAATCAATTTCAATCACCAACCAAAGATTGGATTTCCCAATTGATCGATTCAACGCACAACTTGTGATATTTCAGTTATATAACAAAATATAATGCGGGAAAGAAATAACACAGACACAAGAATTTTGTTACCGAGAAAAACCGCAAATGCAGAAAAACCCTGGGACCTAGTCCAGTTTTGAACACCACACTGTATTAAGCCGCTATAGACACTAGCCTACTACCAATTAACTTCAGACTGGAATGTAGTTGAACCTTAATCAATCTCACACTGATTCAAGGTACAGTCGTGCTCCTTAGCTGATCTCACCCACAACTAAGAGTTGATACGACCCAAAGTCGAAGACTTGATAAACAAATCTGTCTCACACAGAAAAGTCTATTGGAATAGATAAATATGTCTCCCACAGAAATACCTACGAGTTTTGTTCCGTCTTTTGATAAATCAAGATGCACATGAACCAATTGATAACCTGGACTTATATTCCCGAAGAACATCCTAGTATTATCAATCACCTCATAATAATCTTAAGCGTATGGTAGCGAAACAAGATATTGTGGAATCACAAACGATGAGACGAATATGTTTGTGACTACTTTTTATCTTGCCTATCGGAGAATCAATCTTGAGCAAATCTTAGAGAAGATAGTACTCAATACGATAGAACATGGCAAGATCAGAACACGCAACTACAGAGAAAATAGTTGGGTATGCTTCACAATCCCAATGAAGTCTTCAAGTCGTTAACCTACAGGGATTCGTGAAAAAACTAAGGTTAAAGGAGAATCGACTCTAGTTGCAACTAGTATCACATAGGAGGTGTGGGGATTAGGTTTCCCATTTGCTAGAGTTCTCCTTTATATAGTTTTCAAATCAGGGTTTGCAATCTAAGTTACCTTGGTAACAAAGCATTCAATATTCACCGTTAGATGAAAATCTGATTAGATACAAGCTAATATCTTCCAACCGTTAAATCGAACTTAGCTTGTTATACACAAATGAAATGTACCCTCATTTAGGTTTATGTAACCGTACCTAAATGTGTACACCATGTTGGCTCAACAGTAGTTAACCGAGGTTAGCTATATGAACACTCTCATATCAACCTTATTCTTCTTAACCATAACTAGTTCAAATGACTCAAATGAAACTAGTTAAAGAGTTGTTCAATTGCTATATTCTCATAGAAGTATACAAGAACACAATTGAAGCAAAATCGGTTTGATTCACTCGAATCCATTCATGAAAATTATAGCCACGGTTTGCAAAGAATGCATTCCTTATTATATAAATGTATTAGTTCATAAGCCAACCGATTTTAGAACTTTAACCACTCAAGTATGCATACGGGTACGCATACCTAAGTAGCCGGTCTGAGTTTGGGTTCGCCAGTATGCGAACAGGTACGCATACCTAAGTACACTACCAAAACCCAACAGAAATTACCGAACCTATACCTTACGCAAGTACGCGCACCGGTATGTGTACTTGGTACCCGAAATTCCACAACTACAAGTACGCATACGGGTATGCATACTGTAGTTCCGGTCATGGATCACATATATGCAAGAATGCATACTATGTTCATAATCCATTAGTTCTAAACTCTTATTTCAATCATTGAAACTTTCTTAGAGGATTACAATAGCCGTTTTCACACCCTATTAGCATCAAAGCAATTTTCAATATATTGAAATAATCATAACGAAACATTCCAATTCTACACCAAATGATTGTGTCATACAAACCATGTAAGATGTTACTCGGCGATTTTCACATGATCATCTTTTGACTTTCGTCAAGAATATAAGATGAACTTAGTTGAAGCAAAAGCTTACCAACACATATTTCGAGAAATATGTAAGCGAGTTAAACTCAGTTCGAAATCTCAAATGTGTATAATCGAAAACTATCGTAATACGACTTTTGTCTCAATATAGGAGATATAGTAGAAATAGACTTTCCAAGTGATAGATGAGTTTTAGTCTCCACATACCTTTTGTTGATGAAGTTCCACAAGCTCTCCTTAGTAGTTTTTCGTCTTCAATTAATGACATTTGTGAAGTCTAATGCTCAACTACACAATCTATCCTAGTCCGAGACATTACTTTAAGTAGACTAGAAATCAAGACTTATAGTTTTGATCACTAACATTGAAAAACAAGTTTGAGATAGCAACGCTTGCGAGTTTAACCGAGAGTGCTCTAACAATTTCCCCCTTTGTCAATTTTAGTGACAAAACTATCAATACATATGGATTACAAAAAATAAACTTTGTAGCTTCTCATCCAAATGCTTGATCTCCTTGGTTCTTCAACATTACTCGAAATCTTCGTCGCTTCCAAGTACTCCAATGATTCCAAATGTGTTCAACTCAACATCATAGTTGTTGAAGATCCATAGCTATAACAATGAGAAAACAATTGCTCTCAATCATTATTATACAGTGTCATAGTATCATTATACAGCATCAAAGTCCAATTGCATCCCAAATTTGAGAAAATACTATGGTGATATGTATCACTCCCTCAATACTTCATCTCAATATGAAAACCACTCCCCCTTACATAATGATCCGTAAACCATATGTATTTGTAGTGTGAACTACACATTAATTCTCCCCCTTTTTGTCAATATAAATTGGCAAAGGTACGAAAACTAGTGGGATCCTCATGAAATTTTCATAGAGATACTTCATGACCAAAAGATAACAACATACCAACTTGTTTAGATGCCATCAAATAGCCGAAACTAAATGCATTCATCAAGGAGTTTATTGAGATACAATATAACCCCTACAATATTCCACAGCCGCACTCCCCAGAAAGATTTGGCAATTGAGCACAAGTTCAATTAAGAACTCTCCCCCATAAAATGTCATTCCCGAAAGAACAACAAGTGCGACCTTACTTTTACAAGAAAAGAAGGATTTCTATGGACATTAACAAATCACATGAAACATGAATTTGTATCCAAAAATCTCAATTTAATTAACCACAAGGAAAATGATCAATTCAATTGGTCATGCTCAACATAAGAGAACTTACGGAGCAATACAGTACATACACAAAGATGTGGATCAGGGAAGGACCAATACTGCGGAATAATCAAAGATTCATTCTATTTTTCATTACTATTTTCACAATGACATATAATAGACTTAATCTTTGAAAACAAAAGTTCATCCTTTCTTCTATCAATATTTGCATAATGACATAAAAGTCTTAACTTTTGTAGTCAAAAGTTCATTCTATCTTTTATCAATATTTTCATATCGACATATAATAGAGTTAACTTTTGAAAAAATATGGGACAGTCAAGGTTCACGGACGTAAACAACACATCCCATAACAATTTGAAATATATAAAATCATAAAGATTAATACTGCAAAAATCATCTTCCAAATAAACTTTAGAATTTAAATAAATAAATCTAAAAACATTGCAAGATGAAAATCATTGGCAATAGCTATGTGTACTCACAATAATGGCTATTCCAAACCCTAGTTATCCTTCTTAAAACACAAGAATAAATTCTCATAAGAAGTTTCCTAGATAAAGTTACTGTTCTTTGATAACTTCATACCTTTCAATGAATCTATCATAGAAGGTGTCACTGATTTCCTTGATTCTCTTGACCGTGGAAACTCCATGTTCATGAGTTAGAACACTAACTTTACGATCAACAACACGGGTAAGTTGTCTAGCCTTAATGCAGTCCACAATGAGTTTCTTCTGATTCCGTATCAAGATCTGTTGATTAGCAAGGATTCTGGCCTGACCATCTAAAAGATGATCTATTTGCAGTTGAAGGTTTGCAAACTCGACCTTTGAATCATCCTGAAAAAGAGTTAAATCCTTGACAGATTCATCAATCCAGGAGTTGTGCTCTTTCCTTGCAAGTATCTTCTTCAGAACAAGTTCTTGAACCGAATCACGTCCTTGAGTGTCCTCCTCCATGTCAAGACTTACAATCTCTTGAGATCTTGAAGAGTTCTCCATATAATTTTTTGATAGGGATGGACCTACACAATATAAAATATATATATGTTAGTAAACAGGAGAAGGAATCTCTTGTTATGGAAACCCTATGAACTCTCACGAAGAGGACACGGACGTTCATGGACCGGTCACAGATGAAAAATAAATTTAGAAAAAATCCAACAAGAAAACATAATGTTTGTTAACATGGCTCAATAATTTAGAAAACTTCTCTTCAAATTAGAGCATGAGATACGATCAGCAGGATCGAATGACTCATAAAATTAACATAAAACGCATAAAAATATACAACTATTCTTGAGACTCCCACAATCGTCATCCTTGCAACTCTCAAGATAGATACAAGGATGAACTTACCTGGAATCAGGTAAAGAAGTGAGAAATATTCTCATTATGAATTATGGGAGAAGAGTTGTACACATCTTTTGTGTGTTTGTATCGTGTATTCCCTTCTTTCCATTGATTATAACTTATTCCATAAGAATTAGTCATAAACCTTTTTAAAGATCCATCATAAGGATTTTTCTGAAGACTAAGTCTAGGACCTCTAGAAATCGGTTCCAGGGGAGACGAGTTGAAGGCCTTCCATCTTCTTGATTTAGACTTGCCAGACTTGTTCTTATAAGCACCGGAAATGTGTTTATTCGTGGTACAAGAGTTTATACCATTAAGAGAAACTTGCAACCTGTGATGATTTCTAGAAGAGAGATCATTCTTATAAAAATTCTGGTTTTATGTAGGAAAGAAATTCACTGTAGATGTTTTCAGACGATTTACACCATTGACAGTAAAAAAAACAACAATTTATGAAGATCAGAGATTTGTTTCTTTTTAGCAAAACAATGAAGAGCATAATGATTCTTTTTCCCACAGAAGGAACAACACCGTGGACTAGAAACATAATTTCCTTGAATCATAACCTTTTCCGGCACATGCAAATTTTGCAAGTGATTCACAGTGGGTACTTCCTTGGAGGGAATTTTCTTCACGCTGGGTAAAGTATTGTGAGTATCGGAAGAAGGTACTGAGGATGACTTACTCATCAAAACAGAGTTTTCCTTTTTCAAGGTGTTGCACTGTTCTTGGGTACATCGAAGAGATGCAACAAGTTTCTCTTTTCAACACAATGAATGTTTATTTCTGATGAATGAGCCTTGATTAAACGTTCTTTTCTAATTGAGTCTTCTCTAACAGTATCTTCAAGCATACTAATCTTTTCACGTTGTAGAGAAGTTTCTTGAACCAGTTTTTCGATATTGTTAGAGAGAGATTCAATAAAGCAATAAAGCTCACGTTCTCTTTCAAGAGATTTCTCAAATTCATCAATGAGCTGATCATTCTTTTCTTCAAGAGTCTTGATTTTAGAAACTTGAAAATCAATTATTTCATTAGATTTTTTTAATGATCTGGTGAGTTCCATTTCTGATTCTGACACGATGTCAAATTTTTTGCTTTTTCCTCAAAATTCGGAAGAATCTAATAAGGTGTTATCCTTTGAGGAAAGAACAAGATTTTTGGCATAATCAGAAGATTTGGAAGACATCTCTATGTGCGTTAATTTGTGAGATACTTCTTTGGTCCATAGAGATCAGATTTCTACAAACACAGACTTATAAGGTCTCAAACATGTTTGCCTGCTCTGATACCAATTGAAAAAACGGGGGTAAAACAACCACACCCAATATTTCGTTTGGCAATCTGAATAGACAAACTCCAATATACTTTCAAGAGAATCAACTAGACAGTCAGACTCAATCTAGAGAAAAGTATATCAAAGAGTTTTATATCTCTATCTCTTAATTCAATCTGCAATCAGAAAATAAGAATTTGCGAGCCCGATTGAATATAAGAGAAATAACTTGAACGATACCAAAGACCAATGTTAAAGGATCAATCAATTTCAATCAACAACCAAAGGTTGGATTTCCCAATTGATCGATTCAACGCACAACCTGTGATATTTCAATTATATAACAAAATATAACGCGGAAAAGAAATGACATAGACACCATAATTTTGTAAACGAAGAAAACCGCAAATGCAGAAAACCCCCGGGACCTAATTCAGTTTTGAACACCACACTGTATTTACTCGCTACAGACACTAGTCCAGGGGCGGAGCTAGAAATCTGTCTATGGGGGAGCAAAATATTTTTAGGGGTAGCAAGTATGCTTAAATGGGCTTGCAACTCCAATTTATTTAAGAATTTAGGCTTGAAAGTGGGATGGGTTGGGTGTGCAATTGCACACCCTTGCTTCTAGCTGCCTCCGCCACTGCACTAGCCTACTACCAATGAACTTCGGACTGGAATGTAGTTGAACCCAAATCAATCTCACACTGATTTAAGGTACAGTCGTGCTCCTTACGCCTCTGATCCCAGCAGGATGCTACGCACTTGATTCCCTTAGCTGATCTCACCCACAACTAAGAGTTGCTACGACCCAAAGTCGAAGACTTGATAAAAAAATCTGTCTCACACAGAAAAGTCTATTGGAATAGATAAATCTGTCTCCAACAGAAATACCTACGAGTTTTGTTCCGTCTTTTGATAAATCAAGGTGCACAGGAACCAATTGATAACCCAGACTTATATTCCCGAAGAACAACCTAGTATTATCCACCACCTCATAATAATCTTAATCGTATGGTAGCGAAACAAGATATTATGGAATCACAAACGAAGAGACGAAGATATTTGTGACTACTTTTTATCTTGCCTATCGGTGAATCAATCTCGAGCAAATATTAGAGAAGATAGTACTCAATATGATAGGACAGGGCAAGATCAGAACACGCAACTACATAGAAAATAGTTGGGTCTAGCTTCACAATCCCAATGAAGTCTTCAAGTCGTTAACCTACAGGGTTTCGTGAAAAACCTAAGGTTAAAGGAGAATCGACTCTAGTCGCAACTAGTATCACACATGAGGTGTGGGGATTAAGTTTCCCAGTTGCTAGAGTTCTCCTTTATATAGTTTTCAAATCAGGGTTTGCAATCTAAGTTACCTTGGTAACAAAGCATTCAATATTCACCGTTAGATGAAAACCTTATTAGATACAAGCTAATATCTTTCAACCGTTAGATCTAACTTAGCTTGTTATACACAAATGAAATGTACCCTCATTTAGGTTTATGTAACCGTACCTAAACGTGTACACCATGTTTTCTCAACAGTAGTTAACCGAGGTTAGCTACATGAACACTCTCATATCAACCTTATTCATCTTAACCATAACTAGTTCAAATGACTCAAATAAAACTAGTTAAAGAGTTGTTCAATTGCTATATTCTCATAGAAGTATACAATAACATAATTGAAGAAAAATCGGTTTGATTCACTCGAATCAATTCATGAACATTATAGCCACGGTTTGCAAAGAATGTATTCCTTATTATATAAATGTATTAGTTCATGAGCCAACCGATTTTAGAACTTTAACCACTCAAGTATGCATATGGGTACGCATATCTAAGTAGCCGGTCTAAGTTTGGGTTCGCCAATATGCGAATGGGTACGCATACCTAAGTACACTTCAAAAACCCATCATAAATTCCCGGACCTATACCTTACGCAAGTACACATACGAGTATGCATACTCTTGTTCCGGTCATGGATCACATACATGCAAGAATGCATACTATGTTTATAATCCATTAGTTCTAAACTCTTATTTCAATCATTGAAACTTTCTTAGAGGATGACAATAGCCATTTTCACACCTTATTAGCATCAAAGCAATTTTCAAGATATTGAAATAATCATAACGAAACATTCCAAGTCTACGCCAAATGATTGTATCACACAAACCATGTAAGATGTTACTCGGCGATTTTCACATGATCATCTTTTGACTTTCGTCAAGAATATAATATGAACTTGGTTTAAGCAAAAGCTTACCAATACATATTTCGAGAAATATGTAAGCTAGTTAAACTCAGCTCGAAATCTCAAATGTGTATAATCTAAAACTATCGTAATACGACTTTTGTCTCAATATAAGAGATAGAGTAGAAATAGACTTTCCAAGTGATAGATGAGTTTTAGTCTCCACATACCTTTTGTTGATGAAGAGAGGAAGAGAAAAAAAAACATATTTTCTTTTTCATTACACCAAAAGAAGTTCGATTCAACACATATAGGGTTAGAAAGGCACATGTGCGAAGTACACGATTCTATCTGCTACACCCTAAAGAGAGCACATGTGCCAGACACACAGAATTTACTAACTACACCTATTAATTCCAGGTGCCCTTAACATGGGACATGAGAAATTCCCACCCCTACAGCTTATACTTGTCCTCAAGTATAAATTTAGGAATCTGAGATGTGATGAAAGATGCGTCTTCCCAGCAACAATCTCCTTCAGCAGCATGAGACCATTGAACCAGAAGCTGGGGAACTTGTTGACGACCCTTGATGACGACATGAGCATCTATGACTGCAACTGGCTTAACCTTCATCTTTTCATCCCTGTCAAGGGACGGCAAGCATATTTATGGGGTAACTCCCTGACCCACCTTTCTCTTTAATTGAGACACATGAAAGATTGGATGAATACGAGAAGTAGGAGGCAGTTGAAGTTTATAAGCTACATGACCAATACGTTGCAACACTTGGTAAGGGCCAAAGAACTTTGCTGACAGTTTAAGGTTCTTGCGCAGTTGGACTGAAGTATGGCGATAAGGTTGCAGGCGCAAGTAAACCCAATCTCCCACCTGGAATTATCGTTCAACTCGCTTCTTGTCATCTAATTGCTTGATGCGGTGCTAAGCTTCAAATAGATTATGCTGCAACACTTCTGATAACACCTTGCGCTGGTACAGGTAATCTTTCACAGTGGAGTTACCGATTGCAGAACAAGAATACAATCCAAACTGAGGAGGGTCATAGACGTACAAGGCTTGAAATGGTGTTAGCTTGAGGCTTGAGTGGTATGTGGTATTAAACCACCACTCTGCTAGAGAAATCCAATATGCCAATTTTACAGGTCTATAACTGCACATACACCTGAGATATGACTCTAGACAAGCATTGATACATTCCGTCTGGCCGTCAGTTTGCGGATGGTACGATGTACTAAGATGTAGAGAAGTACCAGCATCTTTGAACAATTCATGCTAGAAGGCACTTAGAAAGATAACATCTCTGTCAGAGACTATTATCTCTGGTACCCCATGAAGCTTAAGTATAGAGTCTATGAAGATTCTATCTACAAACTGGGCAGTATAAGGGTGGCTTAAATCCGCAAAATTTCTATGTTTAGTGAAGCGATCAACAATAACCAAAATTACCTCTCTACCCTCTGATTTCGGCAGGCCAGTAATGAAATCCATGCTCCAATGTTTCCAGGCTTGGTCTGGGACAGGCAAGGGATGGAGTAGGTCGGCTGGTGGAGTGTGTTCTACCTTGTTCTGCTGGCAAACATCGCATTCTTGAATGAATGTGACTAAGTCCCTCTTCATGCCAGTCCAATGAAAATAAGCTTTGGCCCGTTGATAGCAAGCTTGTATGCCGAAGTGACCACCAATAGCTGAAGAATGGACAGCTGCTAAGACTTTATGATGAGCCCCACCAGTAAAGCCGATGTAGATTCTGCCATGGAGCTTGAGTATGCCTTGAGAGTAGGTATGGCCATCCTTATGCACTGGAGTAAGAAGCAGTTGGGGAATCAGTATTTGCGCTAACTTGTCCTCTTCATAACTGGCTTGAACTTCCTAAAGCCATCTTGGATGAATTGCGGTCACTGATGAAGAAGATGCTCTGGATAAGGCATCATCTACTCTATTCTCTGACCCCTTCTTGTAATGAATTGTATAATCAAACCCAAGCAACTTGGTGAGCCATTTCTGCTGGAACATAGTGTGTATCCATTGATCCATAAAAGTACTTAAGGCTCTGACGATCTTTATAGATTTTGAAGTGAGAACCTAACAAGAATGAACGCCAATGATTTACTGCCATCACAATACTCAGTAATTCATTCTCGTAGGTGGATAGTGCCCTGTATCGAAGGCCCGTAGCTTTGCTGAAAAAAACAATGGGTTTTCCTGATTGCATCAAGACTGCACCCACTCCGCTATCGCTAGCATCAGTCTCCACCTCAAACTCCTTAGTGAAATCAGGTAAAATGAGAACTGGAGTCGTAGTTACCACCCTCTTCAACTGTTCAAAAGGTGATTCAGCAGCTGAAGACCAAGAGAAATTGTTTTTCTTCAACAATGTAGTTAAGGGTTGACAAATGAAGCCGTAATACTTGACAAATTTGCGGTAATACCCTGTTAAACCTAAGAACCCACGCAAGCCTTTGAATGTTGTAGGCCTTGGCCAATTCAGCATGCATTCTATTTTAGCTTTGTCAGCTGCTACTCCTTCACCACTAATAATATGAACTAGGTATTCCAGTTGGTGCTGACCAATACTGCATATACTGGGCTTAGCTAGGAGTGAATGTTCTTGTAGAATGGCTAATGCAGTACGAAGGTGTGTGCAGTGAGAGGCTAAGTCAGGGCTATAAACTAATAAGTCATCGAAAAAAACAAGAATGAATTTCCGCAGGTAGGGTTTGAAAATATCATCCATGAGTGATTGGAAGGTTGTCGGGGCATTAGTAAGCCCTAAAGGCATGACTCAAAATTCAAAATGACCATGGTGTGTGCGGAAAGCAGTTTTATGCACATCTGGTGGGTGTACTCGAATCTGGTGATAACCAGATCGAAGGTCAATCTTAGAAAAAAATTGTAGAGCCATGTAGCTCAGCAAGTAACTTATCGATAATGGGGATGGGGTACTTATCTTTGACAGTAATGGAGTTGAGATTGCGGTAGTCGACGCAGAAACGCCAATCTCCATCCTTCTTCTTGACCAACAGCACCGGAGAAGAGAACGGGCTATGGCTATGCTGAATGACCCCAGTAGTGAGCATTTCTTGAACTAGCAATTTTATTACTGCTTTATGCACAAAGGGTACCCTGTAAGGCCTCTGGTTCGATGGAGTTGAGTTTGGCACCAAGGGAATGTGATGATCCTGTGCTCTTGCTGGTGGAAGTGAGGTAGGCAGTTGAAAGACAGAAGATAACTGGTCCAAGACTTCAGCAATTGGAGCAGCAATGTCAGTTGATGAAGTTGTAGCCGAGATGGCTGATAATTGACTAAACAAAACTGGGTTACCACTGCGAAGAAGTTTCTTAAAATTTCTGCCTGACATGAGAGAGATACTAACCTCTTTCTCCCTGTGACCAATTAACACGATATCAGTGCCTTTATGTTGAAATGTAATGGTGAGCTTATTGAAATCAAAAAAGCATTGGGCTCAGTTCTCGCATCCAGTCTACACCGAGAACCATATCACAGCCTCCTAAGTCAAGAAAGTGCAAGTCATGAGAAAAAGTGTGACCCTGCATAACCCAAGTAAATCCGGGATACTTAGCTTGACTCAGCAGTTTGTTTCCATCGGCTACTGTAACCTGCAATGTTTGGGTTGGAAGTATAGTGCAACCACTTCGTTTGGCAACAGAGGGATCGAGAAAACTATGAGTACTACCATTATCGACTAGAATAGTCAATCCATGAGTCTTCACCTTCCCTTTAATCTTAATGGTAGAGTGAGAGATGTTACCTGCTAAGGCATGGACTGATATTTCCATTTCCTCATCCAATTCCACAATAGTTGGACTAGAGCCATCATCCCCTTCCCCAGAATGCATCCCTTCCTCATCATCTGCTACTATCATATACAATTGTTGCATTCGACAGTCATGACCTTTTGTCCATGGTTCATCGCAATTGTAGCATAACCCTTTTTCCCTTTTGGCACGCATCTCAGCATATGTAAGCTTCTTTACTGGATGCATTTTTGGACTGCTGGCAGGATTGGTAACAGTTGGTGCAGTGACTGATGGAGTTAGATGTGATGTTTGGTTGGGAACTGTTAATGGCTTACCCCCATAAGAAGGTATGTTGGAGAATCGTGGCTGAGTTTTTGCAGCCCTGTCTAGGATACACTCTTGTCTTCTAGCCAGAAAGATAGCTTGTTGTAAGTTATTAGGGTTAAACATTTGCACTACTAACCTAATATCTTCTTTCAGGCCACTAATAAAACTATGTATGAAATACTCTTCAGAGAGAGATGGATTCTTAGCTAACATCAAGGCTTTCAATTCTTTAAATCGTTCTTGGTAATCTAAAACTCTAGTTGTTTGATCAAGTTTGTTAAATTCTCCTATAACATTATCATGGCCTAAGTCCTGGAACCTAGTACATACATCTATAATGAAATCCTCCCAATACCAAATACCCTTACCTGTTTTGTAATCCTGAAACCATACATCTGCTTTTCCCTCCAAGTACAAAGTGGCCATGTGTACCTTATGTTCATCATTCATTTGATGTAAAAAGAAGTATTTCTTGTATTTACAGATCCAAGCTCTAGGGTTAGTACCATCAAAATGTGGGAAATCAACCTTAGGTCTGTAATTAGCAAACTGACCCTCACCTTGGTGATGATGCTGAATGAATCTCTGAGGATTAAGATGTTGATAACCCTGGAATTGATTGCTAGAAGAATGATCAGGTAGTTCCCCCTCTTCCCAAGGATGATTAGTTTCACCTCCATGATGTTGACCTTGTGAATAGACGGATCTATCAAGAAGCAACTGCAACTTCTGGTCCATAGAGGTTTGTACAGTACGAAGAAGATGCAGTTGATTATCGATATCAGTCTTCATCTTCGTCATATCCTATTTAACTTCGTCACTCAATTCCTGCAAATCTAATCTCAATTTCTTGGTTGAATCATCCAATTGTTTAAATCTGGTGCCATCCGCCATATTGGTGCCGAGGAAAGACTGAAAAGACGAGGGTACCCAAATATACCTCAATCTAAAACTTTTCCACCTATAAGTCCTTTTCCGAAAGTGATTATCTATGGACTGAGTCGAGACAATACAACTAATCGTTTCACACTTCGTGTGATCGTCTATGGATTAAAGATCGAGACAATACAACAACGAAGTATGTTTACTTGATAATGGGTTCGTACTTAACCAAACTCTAGGGATTATCTATCAAGTAAAATAGGAATTAACGTTTGTGTATTTTACTTCTAATTATAATAAAAAAATTATAATTGCGGAAATAGAAAAGTAAAAAACACAGCAAGATTTTGTTAATGAGGACCTAGTCCAGAATTGAATACTCTCAGAATTAAGCCGCTATACAAAATCAAACCAACTCCGTATAGTTGAAAACAAGCAACTAAACCTATAGTTCACCTAGTTCCCTCAGTATTCCCAATCCTCCAACTTGTAAAAAGTCACGTGCTTGGAAAAATTCCTTTGGTTCGTTTTCCAAACAGTAAAGGAACAACAAATCTGTTCGGTAACAACTCTTTTCAAACAACGTGATATGAGTTTGACAAAGGTTTTTCCCTTTAACCAATAAACTCCTTTGTCGGGTCCTTAGATCAATCTCTCAACAACTACCGAAGTAATTGTTAGACTATGCAATCAATACTATTAATCACAAACAAGTGTATTGATGCCGATCTACTCAACTAATCAAACCAATCTATCACAAAGTTAAACCGATTATAGTTGGATCCCTTTCCAGCCGAAACAAGTATTGTGCAAACCAAAGATTATAAACCCAAAAAGTCTTATTGTCATCAAATATTCTTTAATCTTCAATTAGCACCTGCACACAATCAACTTGAATCTCTTGTGATCAATCACACACAGAACGGAGTCTGTTAACGTTGGATTATCACACGACGTCTTTAGATCTACAAATAGTCTAAAGATCCCCGTCGAAACTTCGATCTAGTTTGAGTAAATCTTATATCAGAAGAGAAGATTCTCAAGCATAAACAAACTAGGTGCAAGCAAAGTTCAACAACCGTTAGTCAATCAAATCAATCGAAAACTAATAATAAACCGCAATTATCTAGTTTCCCACCAACGGTACTAATAGAGCTTCTCAATCCCAAAGAAGTCTTTAAACTGAGCGGTCGTAAGAGATTTCGCCTAATTAGGTTACTTTCCTCTCCGAATAGGCGGCTCCACCAGTAACAACACAACTAGGTAGTTTTGCTGGCTCTGAGGATTAGTTTGCTCAAAATGTAAACTTCAATATTTATAGACAAGGAAGTTTGGACACCAAGGAATTTCCAAAACCGAATATTCTCAAAGATATGCAATAAAAACAAAATCGGTTTTCATAATTCCTGGAAATGCACTGTCCAAATATTGACCGAAATCCCAATAGAAAAATTTATAATCAGTAAATGCACATTACTAATTATTATTTCCTAAAGATATGCATTTATTTGCTGGAGAATAAGTAGCATATAAAAACTAAGAAACCTTAAATAAAAGATTCTCAATTTATTTCGATCCTAGGATTCTCCTTTAGCTATTAAGGGATATCTTTGTACAATTAATGATAAGAGTTACTGCACATGTTCAAAGTATGTCGACATATTTACTTTGCAAGTCCTTTTTCATACTTACAATCTTGGAAACGATTTTACACACTTCTAAACAAGTTTAGAATTAGTTCATCTGAATTCCAAGAACTATGTGATTGATTATCCTATCAAATCACCAATCATGGGTTTCACGGTTCTACCAAAACAAGCTCTGTTCTACCTCCATGTGAGTATTGTGCATAGTCACGCTAGTTACCAAAATTCGTTTAACTAGGTACTAGGATCGGTTCCCCACAACTTATGGTAACTACCTGTATTCGGTTGCACATGTCCATAGGATCGGTTCCCCTAAAACTACAAAGTTGTTGCACATGTTCATAGGATCGGTTCCCCCATCTACTAAAAACGTGTTGCACCTCTTACAGGGATCGATTCCCTCTTGTAAATTTGTTGCACCTCTTACTAGGATCGGTTCCCCAATGACTAGATAAAAGTTGTTATTTACAAGGTATCGATCATACCATCTTGAGTGATTACTTAAGATC
>JAJJMB010017752.1:2907315-2918134 GCA_023531105.1 Papaver atlanticum | reverse complement strand
GGGAATGAAACAGTTCAAGTCAAATATTACTAACCTCAAGAGGAAGGTTGATGTTGTCGTTGTAGCTCCATACTTCTTCACATTCTTCATGTAATACTTGTAAGTCTCATATCCTAACACTTTCAAGCTAACCTATACGAAATTTACTCTAGTATATGATAGACGCATTTATGTGTCTATTTTCATCTCTATTGTGTATATTGTTAGTACCCATTTTTGTGCTTATTTTGGTATTTTATCTCTTTGTAGGTTTTTTTGGAGAAATAAGCTTTTGCGGCGAAATTGGCTCGAAAAGTTTATAAATGCAACCCAAGGGACGAGTTTTATGTGGACTCCAGCAACGGATAAGGGGCGACCACTGGATAAGGGGTGACCTTACCCCTTCACGTTCAAATTCTAAATTTTGGCGGGAAACCAAAACCAAAATATATACACGTTTCTGGCATTTTTGGTGGTAGTGATTTGGAGGAGTTTGAGGTCGATTAAACCTCTGATTTTCATAGGGTAGACTCCTTATGGGTCTAGGAATCTAACATGGGTGTTGAAATCGATTAAAACCCAACATTGGGACGACGGAGGGAGTCGATTTTCATCATATGGTAAATTTAATTTATTCTTTTTATGACTTTTGCATTAATTTAAAATTGAAATATGATTTGAATTAATTAGTTTTCATTTAATTTGATGATGTATGCTTAGCTTAAATGTTTTGATACATCATGCTTAGGATTTACAACTAATCTTTTGAGAATCTACTTAGGCAAAAATAAGAGTCACCATATCATATTTTATTTGGGTTATAATTGTTGAGAATAAATAAATTGAACCACATGCATGAGAATTGGCCAAATCCTTAGTCCCAATACCTCTCGCCCATTGTTTATATATTTTTATTAAATTTAAAAACTCGAATCTTCACAAGTCCGAGTTGAACGAACTCTACTTATCACTTTTTACAACAACATAAAACCCACATCAGTATATAATCAAGCGACTCTTTAAATGAGTTTAGATTTATTCAAATATGACAACCAAACTTGACATACCAACGCTTGGTGGGTTCAACCGAGCTATACTCTAACAAAGACCTTATCTGATACCACTTGAAGTGATCTACACTACAATTGACAATAATAACTAAATCTTCAGGATCTACACTGATGATTCAGGGATAAAAACCTCAGAGAGGCAGAGAAACAAAAACAAATTTTCTTTTTCATTACACCCAAAGAAGTTCGATTCAACAATATAGGGTTAGAAAGGCACATGGGCGAAGTACACGATTCTATCTGCTACACCCTAAAGAGAGCACATGTGCCAGACACACAGAATTTACTAACTACACCCATTAATTCCAGGTGCCCTTAATATGGGACATGACAGGTTAACACAAAAGTGTTCATATGGATAAATTCAGCTAACTTTTATTGAGCCAACTCAATATACACGTTTAGGTACGGTTACCCATATTTAAATGAAGGTATATTTCATTTGTGTGTAACAAGCTAAGACCATCTAACGGTGAAACTTAGTTTGAATCTTAAATCAGGTTTTTCATCTAACGGTGAATATTGATTGCTTTGTCACAAAGTTATCATACCCTAATTTGAAGAATATATAAGGGAGAACTCTAGAACCTGGGAAACTGAATCCCCACACCTCATGTGTGATACTAGTTGCGACTAAAGTCGATTCTCCTTTAACCTAGGTTTTTCCTAAAACAATTATAGGTTAACGACTTATAGACTTCATGTGGATTCTGAAGCCAGACCCCAACTATTTTCTCTGTAGTTTCGTGTTCTGATCTTACTTGTTCTATCGTATTGAGTATTATCTTCTCTAAGATTTGCTCGAGATTTATCTCCGATAAGTAAGATATAAAAAGTAATCACAAAGCTCTTCGTCTCATTCTTTGTGATTCCACAATAACTTGTTCTACTACCATATAGTTAAGTTATTGTGAGGTGATTGATATTTATAGGCCATTCTTTGGGAATATAAGACCGGATTATCAATTGGTTCCTGTTCACCTTGATTTATCAAAAGACGGAACAAAAAACTTCGTAGGTATTTCTGTGGGAAACAGATTTATCTATAAGAATAGACTTTTCTGTGGGAGACAGATTTGTTTATCAAGTCTTCGACTTTAGGTCGTAGCAACTCTTAGTTGTGGGTGAGATCAGCTAAGAGTATCAAGTGCATAGAGTCCTGCTGGGATTAAAAGACGTAAGGAACGTGACTGTACCTTAATTAGTGTGAGATCGATTAGGGATCAACTACTTTCTAGTCCTAAGTTAACTTGTAGCAAGCTAGAGTCTGTAGCGGCTTAATACTGTGTGGTGTTCAAATATGGACAAGGTTCCGGGGTTTTTCTGCATTTGCGGTTTCCTCGTTAACAAAACTTCTAGTGTCTATGTTATTTCATTTCCGAATTATATTTGTTTATATAATTGAAATATCATAGGTGATGCGTAGTTCAATCAATTGGTAAATCCAACCTTTGGTTGTTGATTGAAATTGATTGACACTTGAACATTGGTCTTTGGTACCGTTCAAGTTGTTTCTCATAATAATCATCTCGCGGATTCCCATCTGTTTGATTTTCTGATTACATTGAGAAACAGAGATATAACTCTTGAATATAGTTTCGTTGATTGAGTATGATTGTTTAGTTGATTCTCTTGGAATTATATTGGAGTTAGTCCACACAGATTGCCTAACGAAATATTGGGTGTGGTTGTTAGACCCCCATTTTTTCAATTGGTATCAGAGCAGGCAAACACGTTTAAGACCTCATAAGTCTGTGTTTGTAGCAATCTGACTCTATGGACAGTAGCACTATCTCTGACAAACGCATCACCAGAGACAAAAGTTCTGTTTCTATGAAATCTATTAAAGAGAAAGACTTGTCGATCTCGCGTATAGACTAACATTCTTGAAAAAGCGGGGGTCTAACAACCACATCCAATATTTCGCTTAGCTATATGGACAAACTCCAATATAATTCCAAGAGAATCAACTAGACAGTCAGACTCAATAAATGGAAATATATCCAAGAGTTGTATCTCTGTTAGCCAATGTAATCAGCAAATCAAACAGATAGAATCCGTGAGCCTGATTATTATGAGAAATAAGTTGAATGGTACCAAAGACCAATGTTCAAGTGTCAATCAATTTATATCAACAACCAAAGGTTGGATTATCTAATTGATTGAACTACGCACAACCTGTGATATTTAAATTATTTAAACAAATATAATGCGTAAAAGAAATAACACATACACAAGAAATTTGGTTAACGAGAAAACCGCAAATACAGAAAAACCCTGGGACCTAGTCCAGATTTGAACACCACACTGTATTAAGCCGATACAGACACTAGCCTACTACAAGTTAACTTCGGACTGGAATGTAGTTGATCCCTAACCAAACTCACACTGATCAAGGTACAGTCACGTTCCTTATGCCTCTGAATCCCAGCAGGATTCTATGCACTTGATTCCCTTAGCTGATCTCACCCACAACTAAGAGTTGCGACGACCCAAAGTCGAAGACTTAATAAACCAATCTGGCTCACACAGAAAAGTCTATTGAATAGATAAATCTGTCTCCCACAGAAATACCTAAGAGTTTTTGTTCCGTCTTTTGATAAATCAAGGTGAACAGGAACCAATTGGTTCACCGGACTTATATTCCCGAAGAACAGCCTAGTAATATCAATCACCTCACAATAATCTTAATCGTACGGTAGCGAAACAAGATATTGTGGAATCACAAACGACTAGACGAAGATGTTTGTGACTACTTTTTATCTTGCATATCGGAGAATAAATCTCGAGCAAATCTTAGAGAAGATAGTACTCAATCACGATAGAAAACAACAAGATCAGAACACACAACTACAGAGAAATAGTTGGGTCTGGCTTCACAATCCCAATGAAGTCTTTAAGTCGTTAACCTACAGGGTTTTGGAGAAAACCTAAGGTTAAAGGAGAATCGACTCTAGTCGCAACTAGTATCACACAGGAGGTGTGGGGATTAGGTTTCCTAGTTGCTAGAGTTCTTCTTTTTATAGTCTTCAAATCATGGTTTGCAATCAATGTTACCTTGGTAACAAAGCATTCAATATTCACCGTTAGATGAAAACCTGATTAGACTCAAGCTAATATCTTTCAACCGTTAGATCGAACTTAGCTTGTTACACACAAATGAAAAGTGACTTATTTTAAATATGAGTAACCATACTTAAACGTGTGCACCTTGTTGGCTCAACAATAGTTAACTGAAGTTAGCCATATGAACACTTTCATATCAACCTTATTCATCTTAACCATAACTACTTCAAATGACTCAAATGAAACTAGTTCTAGAGTTGTTCAATTGTTTATATTCTCATAGAAGTATACATGACTCAACATTATAGCCATGGTTTGAAAAAGATTGCATTCATTATTATATAAATGTATTAGTTCATGAAAAAACCCATTTTAGAACATAACCTTCTCAAGTATGCGAATGGGTACACATACCTAAGTGGCCGGACCAAGTTTGGGTTCGCCAGTATGCGAACGGGTACGCATACCATCCAACCCCAGTTAAATTCCGGAACTTGAAACTCACGCCAGTATGCATACTGAGTTCCTTGACTTTATAAACCAACCAGTACGCATACGGGTATGCATACTATTGTTCCCGGACTTGGAATATCTTGCAACAATTAGCATACTAGTACGGATACTGTGCTATATCCAATCATGGTTATTGGCTCTAAACTCTCATTTCAATCATTGAAACATTCTTAGAAGACGACAATAGCTGTCTCACACAAACTATTAGCTTCGAAGCAATTTTCAAGTGATCGAATGATCAATATGAAACATTCCGAGTCTAAATCAAATGGCTCTCTCACACAAATCATGTAAGATGTTACAAGGCTATTTTTACATGATCATATTTTGACTTTCGTCAAGAATATAAAATGAACTTGGTTAAAGTGAAATCTTACCAACATATATTTCGAGAAATATGTAAGCGAGTTAAACTCATCTCGAAATATAAAATTTGTATAATCGAAGTCTATATAGCAATATGACTTTTGTCTCAAATAGGAGATAGAGTAGATAGACTTTTGAGTGATAGATGAGTTCAAGTCTCCACATACCTTTTGTTGATGAAGTTCCACAAGCTCCCTGATGTGATTTCAACTTTGTTGTAGTAATAGGTTCGTAAGACTTGTGAAAACAATTGATTTTAGACTTATTTAAACTAAAAGTAGATAAAATTTAAATCCAAATTTGTTTTTTTTTAAAGATTGAAAATAACCAAGACACTAGATTCCACTATTACACATGAATGAATGATGGTAAAAATTCCAAAACTCTAATTATTTTTAAAATCTCTTTTTCTTAATTCACAAATTATCATGCATATTTTCAAACATTAATTGTATCCCTTAAGCATAGATTATCTAACCAAGGTATAACCTATCTAATTGAATCATAACTAATTAGGAAAAAATATAAAAACAATTAAAATTCAACAAAGTAGTGATTGAGTGAATTATAAAATACAAATTAGAGAAAAATAGAATAGTTACCAATTATTCATGCATAAATAGCTTCCTCCGTGCCTTGATTACGCGAGAATTAGCTCATCATTATCATGGAAACATGCTCAAAATTCATCTTTATTAATGCTCAAAAATGGTTCACAAATGATGAAATGGGAGAAAAAATGAATAAAACCGGGTTTTGTAACACTTATATTTGTTACAAAATCAATTGTTACAGAAAACGATAAAGGAATACTGTCACTGGCACTGTTGAAGAACGACGGTCTTTAAGGGTCTTATGTTCTTCGTACCTTCTTCACCAGCAGAAAAATTGTTTTTCCTGTAACTTTTTTTCTCTCGATTTTTTATGCTCTAAACGTCTCCCTATTCTCTCCCTGAACTCCCTCCCTCTTCTATGAGTCTCCTACAGCCTTTATATAGTCACAGGATCAAGAATACATTCGTAATAACTCAAAAATCTTCTCGATATCCAACCATTAACTCATGAATATTTTCTTTTCTGTTTTATGTTCTCACGCATCTTTTCGCAGTATACACGCTCCAACACTTCCTTGTTTGACTCCTCCACACTTCTGCAGCAACCAAACTCTATCAAAACTCAATCAACACACGTTTAAACACGCTGTATTCCGAGGTTGCATATTTTCTTCTCGACGAAAATTCATCCCAACTGAACGCATTAAAACACTCATACCACCATTGTTTGGGCATATCACGTTCATCCCAATCAAAATCAGTGATTGAATCTCACTGAAACTCCTCCAAAAATCCAACAGAAAATTCCGCAGAAAAATGGAATTTTTTTCCCGCCAAAATTATTTTTCAAACGATGAAGAAGGGTGTAGTGCCCTGAATCCAAAACGCGGGTGCCTTTAGCAGCTCGGCTGCCTTGGGGGCGCCCTTATCCATTTTTAGGGTGCCTTTAGTAATTTTGGTGGGTGCCTTTAACACTTTTTCTGGGGTGTTTTCAACACTTTTTCGGGGTTCCTCCGGTGTATTTCTAGGGTGCTTCCGGTGCATTTATGTGGTGCCTTTAGTACTTTATCCTGGGGTGTAAAACACCACTTTACGAGCCAATTTCGTCGCATGAGCTTATTTCTCTAAAAATACCTACAAAGACATGAAATAACTAAATAAATACAAAATCGAATACTAACAATATATACAATTGAGACATATTAGACACAATAATGCGTCTATCAAATACCCCCAAACTTATTATTTGCTAGTCCCGAGCAAATTTAATCTACAAAATAAAATCCTAACTCACTGTCGCAGGCATCGCGATTGCACTTAGCGTGTGCAACAATCCTTTGAACCCCTAGGTGGCCCTAGTGGCCGAGTTATAGTCTCGGGAGGGTTTACCAGAGGTGTACCAACAAAACCTTTACTCTAGAGCCTAGCTATCTACGCAGAACCTTGAAATGGCACTAAAGAACCTCCTTGGTTGGCATACTTGTTGATTACGGGAGGAAGTACCCTGATGCGAAATTCCAATTGCTGTACACGAGTCTGCACTCAAGCATACTAAAATTCGTATATAAGTGACAGAGCTCTACTCAGATAGTTTCACTATGGACATCAATATCCGGAGTCAACAAATCACATGGATAGATTAAGAGATGGATATTGAAAAACATAGATGGTTTTGATGTTGACTAGGTGAACGGTGTTTTCTCATATCTGTCTAAAGGCCTCTGCCAAGATAAAAATATCCTAATGGACCGAGATACCGGTCTGACTAATATCAACACAACTGGCATTTACAAGGGGACCAGTGGTCAAATATCCTAATTCTAGATCAACTCGTCTGGCATATACAAGGGAACCAGCGGTCGATTTATTGATCACACATTTATTATTTATTTATTTAGAACTAACAACATGATTAGATCTTATGGATCCAAGCGCATGCTTTCTTGTCAGCAGATTACATGGTAATTCCCGTGGATCCTGCATTCCACGCTTGTTTAGGCGACGGAGACAGGGAGAACACACACATATTTCTATCCAAGTGTTAAAATTTATTCCGATTGGTCTATTGGTCTGGTCTTTTTTTTTTTTTTTAGTATCTCAATCACTCTATTACACCCTAGCAGTGGTAACAACTTGAATCATGAGCCCCACCTAATCACTTAGAGAAACATATTTTAAAAAGAAAATAAAATAAAAACAGAAGTGAAAAGGACTCAACGGGATATGGCAAAACTATCATGTTATTTCTAACACCTGAGCTCTGTGCTTTTACTAATAGACTTTTATAGATGTTTCCATCTACTCAGATTGGTTCCTCAACTCCTAAAACCAAAATGCTTCCATCCACTTAGATTGGTTAGTGCCATCCTTAATAGGCATAAATTTCTAGTCTCTGGAGTTTATTGCAACTAAAAAGTTTTTCCCATACTCCAAAACTTAAATCTAACATTGTCCTCAATGTTTCTAATGAAAGAGCAGTACCAAAAATAACACAAAGAGAAGTTGGAAAGATAGTACCTGGGTGAAAAGAGAAATAAAAAACTAATATACAACATACAATGACCCCGATGGTCAATCAAGGGTAAGCAGGGTCCTCCAGAGGGACCTCCTCAACATCACCTGTAGGAAAGGGCTCTAAAAAGGGTTTCAATCTCTGACCGTTAACCTTCGAAGAACCATCCGGTGTCTCGATCTCAATAACTCCATGAGGAAAAACAGTACGGACCACAAAAGGACCGGTCCACCGAGAGCGCAACTTCCCGGGAAATAGATGCAAACGAGTGTCATACAGAAGAACTTTTTGACCTGGAGAAAATGAATTTCGTAAAATATTCTTATCATGCACAAGTTTCATTTTGTTCTTATACTCCTTAGCACTATCGTATGCATCTCTACGAATCTCGTCCAACTCATCGAGCTGGAGCTTTCTGTGAGCTCCTGCCTTGTCAAGTGAAAAGTTTAGCTGCTTAATAGCCCAATAGGCTTTATGCTCTAACTCAACAGGCAGGTGACATGCCTTGCCAAATACTAAACGATAAGGTGACATTCCAATGGGTGTCTTAAACGCAGTACGGTAAGCCCATAAGGCATCAGTAAGCCTCAATGGAGACCTCTACCTGACCACCAGTCTTTCCTATTGGGATTAACTGTTTTCTCTAAAATACGCTTAATTTCCCTATTGGAGACCTCTACCTGACCACTAGTCTGTGGGTGATATGGGGTAGCTACTTTGTGGGTAATACCATACTGTTTCATTAAAAGAGCAAATGGTCTATTACAAAAGTGTGAACCTCCGTCACTAATTATAGCTCACGGCGTACCAAAACGTGTAAGTATATTCTCTTTCAAAAACTGGACTACGACCTTATGGTCATTGGTTTTACACGCAACCGCCTCAATCCACTTAGAGACATAGTCTACAGCGACAAGGTTGTATAGGTTACCAAAAGAATTAGGAAACGGACCCATAAAGTCAATACCCCACACATCAAAGACCTCAATAACTAAAATAGGGTTCAAGGGAATCATGTTCCTACGGGAAATGGTTCCTAATTTCTGGCAACGTTCACAAGTAACACAGTAACTGTGGGAATCTTTAAACAACAAAGGCCAATAGAATCCACACTGCAATATCTTAGCAGCAGTCTTCTTAGCACTAAAGTGACCCCCACAAGCATGGTCATGACAAAATGAAATAATACTTGACTGATCAATCTCACGTATACATCTCCTAATAATCTGGTCTGGACAATACTTAAACAAATAAGTATCATCCCAAAAGAAGTTCTTAACCTCAGCTAAAATTCTAGAACGATCTTGTTTACCCCAATGTTGGGGCATTCGACCAGTAACAAGATAGTTCACTATATTCGCATACCAAGGTAATTGGGTAACAAAGAACAGTTGTTCATCAGGAAAACTATCTCTAACAGGAGGGGAATCATCAAGGGTATCCACAACAAGCCTAGACAAGTGGTCTGCTACTACATTTTCTGCACCTTTTTTGTCTCTAATGTCTAAGGAAAATTCCTGCAACAATAAGATCCATCTAATCAATCTAGGTTTTGTATCCTTCTTGGAAAGAAGATACTTCAAAGCAGCATGATCGGTGAAGATTATAACCTTAGAACCTAATAGATAGGATCTAAACTTGTCTAAGGCAAACACAATGGCTAACAGTTCCTTCTCCATAGTAGTATAGTTCAACTGGGCATCATTCAGAGTTTTGCTAGCATAGTAAATCACATGGAGTAATTTATTTTCTCACTGACCTAGCACAACACCAATAGAAAAATCTGAAGCATCACACATGATCTCAAAAGGTAGGTTCCAGTTGGGTGCCTGGACTATGGGGGCGGTAGTGAGTAAAGTCTTAAGCTTCTCAAAAGCCTCTAAACAAGCATCATCAAAGACAAACTTAAAATCTTTTGCAAGCAAATTGCAAAGAGGTCTAGAAATTAAGCTAAAATCCTTAATGAATCGACGATAGAAACCTGCATGTCCTAAGAATGACCTAATATCTCTTACAGTTTTTGGGACCTGTAAAGTCTTAATAAGGTCAACTTTGGCTTTATCTACCTCTATACCCTTATAAGATACGATATGCCCTAAAACAATTCCTGAACGAACCATGAAATTACATTTCTCCCAATTAAGCACTAAATTTTTCTCCTTACACCTAGTCAAAACTAATGACAAATGATGCAAGCACTCATCAAAAGACGAACCAAATACTGAAAAATCATCCATAAAGACCTCTAAGAACCATTCTACCATGTCAGAAAATATGCTCATCATACAACGCTGAAAAGTTGCAGGGGCATTACAAAGCCCGAAAGGCATGCGTCTATACGCGAAGGTACCAAAGGGACAGGTAAAAGTAGTTTTTTCTTGGTCTTCAGGGGCAATAACGATCTGATTATATCCGGAGTAGCCATCTAAGAAGCAGTAGTGACTATGTCCAGCTAATCTCTCTAGCATTTGGTCGATGAAAGGAAGGGGAAAGTGGTCCTTCCTAGTGACCTTGTTCAATTTCCTATAGTCAATACAAACACGCCAACCCGTGGTCACTCGAGTTGGGATTAACTCATTGTTTTCATTCTGGACTACAGTAATACCGGATTTCTTGGGGACAACCTGAACAGGGCTGACCCACTTGCTGTCTGAAATAGGGTAGATAATGCCTGCATCTAACAACTTAAGAACCTCGGTTCGAACTACCTCTTTCATATTAGGGTTTAGTCGACGTTGCATCTCCCTAGAAGGTTTGGT
>JAJJMB010017752.1:2853647-2902315 GCA_023531105.1 Papaver atlanticum | reverse complement strand
CCAAAATTATTTTTCAAACGATGAAGAAGGGTGTAGTGCCCTGAATCCAAAACGCGGGTGCCTTTAGCAGCTCGGCTGCCTTGGGGGCGCCCTTATCCATTTTTAGGGTGCCTTTAGTAATTTTGGTGGGTGCCTTTAACACTTTTTCTGGGGTGTTTTCAACACTTTTTCGGGGTTCCTCCGGTGTATTTCTAGGGTGCTTCCGGTGCATTTATGTGGTGCCTTTAGTACTTTATCCTGGGGTGTAAAACACCACTTTACGAGCCAATTTCGTCGCATGAGCTTATTTCTCTAAAAATACCTACAAAGACATGAAATAACTAAATAAATACAAAATCGAATACTAACAATATATACAATTGAGACATATTAGACACAATAATGCGTCTATCAAATACCCCCAAACTTATTATTTGCTAGTCCCGAGCAAATTTAATCTACAAAATAAAATCCTAACTCACTGTCGCAGGCATCGCGATTGCACTTAGCGTGTGCAACAATCCTTTGAACCCCTAGGTGGCCCTAGTGGCCGAGTTATAGTCTCGGGAGGGTTTACCAGAGGTGTACCAACAAAACCTTTACTCTAGAGCCTAGCTATCTACGCAGAACCTTGAAATGGCACTAAAGAACCTCCTTGGTTGGCATACTTGTTGATTACGGGAGGAAGTACCCTGATGCGAAATTCCAATTGCTGTACACGAGTCTGCACTCAAGCATACTAAAATTCGTATATAAGTGACAGAGCTCTACTCAGATAGTTTCACTATGGACATCAATATCCGGAGTCAACAAATCACATGGATAGATTAAGAGATGGATATTGAAAAACATAGATGGTTTTGATGTTGACTAGGTGAACGGTGTTTTCTCATATCTGTCTAAAGGCCTCTGCCAAGATAAAAATATCCTAATGGACCGAGATACCGGTCTGACTAATATCAACACAACTGGCATTTACAAGGGGACCAGTGGTCAAATATCCTAATTCTAGATCAACTCGTCTGGCATATACAAGGGAACCAGCGGTCGATTTATTGATCACACATTTATTATTTATTTATTTAGAACTAACAACATGATTAGATCTTATGGATCCAAGCGCATGCTTTCTTGTCAGCAGATTACATGGTAATTCCCGTGGATCCTGCATTCCACGCTTGTTTAGGCGACGGAGACAGGGAGAACACACACATATTTCTATCCAAGTGTTAAAATTTATTCCGATTGGTCTATTGGTCTGGTCTTTTTTTTTTTTTTTTTAGTATCTCAATCACTCTATTACACCCTAGCAGTGGTAACAACTTGAATCATGAGCCCCACCTAATCACTTAGAGAAACATATTTTAAAAAGAAAATAAAATAAAAACAGAAGTGAAAAGGACTCAACGGGATATGGCAAAACTATCATGTTATTTCTAACACCTGAGCTCTGTGCTTTTACTAATAGACTTTTATAGATGTTTCCATCTACTCAGATTGGTTCCTCAACTCCTAAAACCAAAATGCTTCCATCCACTTAGATTGGTTAGTGCCATCCTTAATAGGCATAAATTTCTAGTCTCTGGAGTTTATTGCAACTAAAAAGTTTTTCCCATACTCCAAAACTTAAATCTAACATTGTCCTCAATGTTTCTAATGAAAGAGCAGTACCAAAAATAACACAAAGAGAAGTTGGAAAGATAGTACCTGGGTGAAAAGAGAAATAAAAAACTAATATACAACATACAATGACCCCGATGGTCAATCAAGGGTAAGCAGGGTCCTCCAGAGGGACCTCCTCAACATCACCTGTAGGAAAGGGCTCTAAAAAGGGTTTCAATCTCTGACCGTTAACCTTCGAAGAACCATCCGGTGTCTCGATCTCAATAACTCCATGAGGAAAAACAGTACGGACCACAAAAGGACCGGTCCACCGAGAGCGCAACTTCCCGGGAAATAGATGCAAACGAGTGTCATACAGAAGAACTTTTTGACCTGGAGAAAATGAATTTCGTAAAATATTCTTATCATGCACAAGTTTCATTTTGTTCTTATACTCCTTAGCACTATCGTATGCATCTCTACGAATCTCGTCCAACTCATCGAGCTGGAGCTTTCTGTGAGCTCCTGCCTTGTCAAGTGAAAAGTGTAGCTGCTTAATAGCCCAATAGGCTTTATGCTCTAACTCAACAGGCAGGTGACATGCCTTGCCAAATACTAAACGATAAGGTGACATTCCAATGGGTGTCTTAAACGCAGTACGGTAAGCCCATAAGGCATCAGTAAGCCTCAATGGAGACCTCTACCTGACCACCAGTCTTTCCTATTGGGATTAACTGTTTTCTCTAAAATACGCTTAATTTCCCTATTGGAGACCTCTACCTGACCACTAGTCTGTGGGTGATATGGGGTAGCTACTTTGTGGGTAATACCATACTGTTTCATTAAAAGAGCAAATGGTCTATTACAAAAGTGTGAACCTCCGTCACTAATTATAGCTCACGGCGTACCAAAACGTGTAAGTATATTCTCTTTCAAAAACTGGACTACGACCTTATGGTCATTGGTTTTACACGCAACCGCCTCAATCCACTTAGAGACATAGTCTACAGCGACAAGGTTGTATAGGTTACCAAAAGAATTAGGAAACGGACCCATAAAGTCAATACCCCACACATCAAAGACCTCAATAACTAAAATAGGGTTCAAGGGAATCATGTTCCTACGGGAAATGGTTCCTAATTTCTGGCAACGTTCACAAGTAACACAGTAACTGTGGGAATCTTTAAACAACAAAGGCCAATAGAATCCACACTGCAATATCTTAGCAGCAGTCTTCTTAGCACTAAAGTGACCCCCACAAGCATGGTCATGACAAAATGAAATAATACTTGACTGATCAATCTCACGTATACATCTCCTAATAATCTGGTCTGGACAATACTTAAACAAATAAGTATCATCCCAAAAGAAGTTCTTAACCTCAGCTAAAATTCTAGAACGATCTTGTTTACCCCAATGTTGGGGCATTCGACCAGTAACAAGATAGTTCACTATATTCGCATACCAAGGTAATTGGGTAACAAAGAACAGTTGTTCATCAGGAAAACTATCTCTAACAGGAGGGGAATCATCAAGGGTATCCACAACAAGCCTAGACAAGTGGTCTGCTACTACATTTTCTGCACCTTTTTTGTCTCTAATGTCTAAGGAAAATTCCTGCAACAATAAGATCCATCTAATCAATCTAGGTTTTGTATCCTTCTTGGAAAGAAGATACTTCAAAGCAGCATGATCGGTGAAGATTATAACCTTAGAACCTAATAGATAGGATCTAAACTTGTCTAAGGCAAACACAATGGCTAACAGTTCCTTCTCCATAGTAGTATAGTTCAACTGGGCATCATTCAGAGTTTTGCTAGCATAGTAAATCACATGGAGTAATTTATTTTCTCACTGACCTAGCACAACACCAATAGAAAAATCTGAAGCATCACACATGATCTCAAAAGGTAGGTTCCAGTTGGGTGCCTGGACTATGGGGGCGGTAGTGAGTAAAGTCTTAAGCTTCTCAAAAGCCTCTAAACAAGCATCATCAAAGACAAACTTAAAATCTTTTGCAAGCAAATTGCAAAGAGGTCTAGAAATTAAGCTAAAATCCTTAATGAATCGACGATAGAAACCTGCATGTCCTAAGAATGACCTAATATCTCTTACAGTTTTTGGGACCTGTAAAGTCTTAATAAGGTCAACTTTGGCTTTATCTACCTCTATACCCTTATAAGATACGATATGCCCTAAAACAATTCCTGAACGAACCATGAAATTACATTTCTCCCAATTAAGCACTAAATTTTTCTCCTTACACCTAGTCAAAACTAATGACAAATGATGCAAGCACTCATCAAAAGACGAACCAAATACTGAAAAATCATCCATAAAGACCTCTAAGAACCATTCTACCATGTCAGAAAATATGCTCATCATACAACGCTGAAAAGTTGCAGGGGCATTACAAAGCCCGAAAGGCATGCGTCTATACGCGAAGGTACCAAAGGGACAGGTAAAAGTAGTTTTTTCTTGGTCTTCAGGGGAAATAACGATCTGATTATATCCGGAATAGCCATCTAAGAAGCAGTAGTGACTATGTCCAGCTAATCTCTCTAGCATTTGGTCGATGAAAGGAAGGGGGACGTGGTCCTTCCTAGTGACCTTGTTTAATTTCCTATAGTCAATACAAACACGCCAACCCGTGGTCACTCGAGTTGGGATTAACTCATTGTTTTCATTCTGGACTACAGTAATACCGGATTTCTTGGGGACAACCTGAACAGGGCTGACCCACTTGCTGTCTGAAATAGGGTAGATAATGCCTGCATCTAACAACTTAAGAACCTCGGTTCGAACTACCTCTTTCATATTAGGGTTTAGTCGACGTTGCATCTCCCTAGAAGGTTTGGTATCTTCCTCTAAATAAATCCGATGCATACAAACGGTAGGACTTATACCCTTAATGTCTGCTATGGTCCATCCTAAAGCTTCCTTGTTGTCTTGAAGAACGATTACTAACCTACTTTCCTGATCACTATCCAAGTTGGATGCTACAATCACAGGTAAAGTTTCAGCTGGGCCTAAAAACACATACTTCAAGGAATCTGGTAATGGTTTAAGGTCCAACTTAGGAGGCTCTCCTAACGAAGAAACTAGAGTAGACTCAGAAACTGGTAGTGGTTCGAACTTAGGTTTCCAAACATTACTAGTGTCCAACAAAGGGGTTGAATCTAACAAAGCATTCACCTCATTAATCACATTATCATCATCAAAATCAATCCCAAAGTGGGCTAGACATTTCTCTAGTGGATCTTCTAACAAAGTGTTTGGTAATGACTCCTCGACTAATGTTCCTATCATGTTGACCTCTTCTATGCTCGAGTCATCTAGTTCAGAGGGTAGCTTACTAATATGAAAAATGTTCAACTCAATGGTCATGTTACCAAAAGACAGATTCATAATACCGTTTCGACTATTGATGATCGCATTAGATGTAGCTAAAAACGGACGACCTAGAATTACCGGTATCTGGTTCTCTGGGTCGGGGACAGGTTGGGTATCTAGGATAACAAAATCCACTGGATAAATAAACTTGTCGACCTCAATAAGAACATCCTCGATCACACCACGAGGAATTTTTACGGACCTATCAGCTAACTGAAGTGTTATCTGGGTAGGTTTCATCTCACCAAGTCCTAGCTTAAGGTACACATGGTATGGGAGTAAGTTCACATTGGCTCCTAAGTCAAGCAGCGCTTTCTCAACACGGTATTTCCCTATTGTACAGGCAATGGTAGGGGAACCTGGGTCTTTATACTTAAGAGTAGTAGTATTCTGAATAATAGAACTCACATGACTAGCTAGGAAGGCTTTCTTATGAACACCGAGCTTACGCTTTCGCGTACACAAGTCCTTAAGGAACTTGGCATAAGGAGGAATCTGACTAATTGCATCTAATAATGGAAGGTTGATAGTTACCTGCTTAAAAACCTCCAAAATGTCATTAAAAGTGGACTCCTTCTTAGTTGGTGCCAGCAATTATGGGAATGGGGCTCTGGGAGAAAAGTTTGGCTTATCAGGGGCCTTATTAGTCTCCTTAGAGGTTCCATCAATCTCTTCAGCTTCTGATTCAGAAGGGTGAACTACAGCATGTTCACTATCAGGCATGGCAACCTTATTGTCTATTTCTCTACCACTCCTAAGGGTTTTGATTTCATTCACATGATCAGCTGATCTTCCTCCTATTTCATGAACTCCTCTAGGATTAGGTTGAGTCTGACTAGGAAAACTCCCATTATCTCTCTCACTTAGAATCTTAGCCATTTGACTAACTTGAAGTTCTAACTTAGCAAGAGACTTGGCATTATGTTGAAAATTCTGCTGGGTTTCCTCTTTAAAACTAGCCTGGTTCTTTAGTAATACTTCTTGAGTCTTTACGAACATGTCCTGGCTCCTTTTTAATAAACTAAGAGATTCCTCTAAGCTAGTTATTCTATTCTCAGAAGGGTTCTGGAGTTGGGCTTGACCTGAAGGGTTCTTATTATAACCAAAACCTGGGGGAGGCTGAGAATTACTAGACTGGCCTTGACTCTGTCCTTTAGACCAAGAGAAATTAGGATGGTTTCTCCAACCAAGGTTGTAAGTCTCTGAATAGGGGTCAAACTTCTGTCGGTTTTCAAATCTAGCATTGTTATAGACAGCATGGGCTTGCTCTTCACATTCATGACCTTCCCAAAACGAGTTTCTGGGTCCTATTCCACAACTAGAGGCTTGAGAGGCTTTAATCCTATTATCAGGTTCAACAAAAGACCTATGTTTAGACTGATTCAATTCCAAAGCTTCTAACCTTCTAGATAAAGCAGTAAACTTAGCATCAGACCCAAAGCCTATATCAACCACATTGGTGCTACTTCTATTGATCAAGAGTCTTTTAGGGGATTCAACACAAGACTCCCACTGTTGGGATTTTTCAGCGACATCTTCTAAGAAGGAAAACGCATCATCAGCATTTTTACTAGTGAACTCACCAGCGCACAAAGACTCGATCGTGGCTTTGGTCGAATAATCTAAACCATCATAAAGAATCCCTACTAGTTTCATTTTGTCAAACCCATGGTGAGGACATTGGGATAAGAGATCATTGAATCTCTCTAAAAACCTATAAAGAGATTCTCCCTCTTGTTGAACACTAGTATTAATTTTCTGCCTAACAGCTGCAGTTTTATGCTTAGGTTAGAATTTAAAATAGAAGGCATCAATATGTTCCTGCCATGTTTTTATGGATTCAGATGGTAGGTTGTTCAGCCAGGTCTTGGCTTTATCTCTCAGGGAAAAGGGGAACATCCTAAGTTTCAAGACTTCTTCACTAAGGTCTTTAATATTAATTGTTCCACAAATTTCTTCAAAGTCCCTAATGTGAAAGTAAGGGTTTTCATCATCTTTTCCTAAGAATATAGGGATCATCTGAAGAATACCAGGTTTCAACTCATAACTAGCCATAGAGGATGGCAACTTAATGCACGATGGTCGGTTGGTCCTAGTTGGGTACATGTACTCCTTCAAAGTTGTCATTGTTGGCACAGTAAAAATCCTAGGGGTGAATTCCTCACTAAGACTTAAATTCTCAAAATTGAAGTTTCCAAAAACAGGGCTCTCCAAAGAAGAGTCTTCGAGCTCCCCGTCTTCAAAAGAAAAACCTCTAGGCTCGTCACTAATCAAACGGCCAAAAGTGTCTCTTTTCCAAGCACGCTCACTAATGGACTTGAGCGATTTTGGCATACACTAAGAAAAATAAAAAAATAAAAATAAAAATAAAAATCCTAAAGAAGGGAGGTTCTAAGCAAACACACAGCAGGCTGACTCCACCAAAGCAAACCTAAAAATTTCTAGCAAACAACAAGCATGATGGCTCCACTTAGATTGTTTCTAGACCAGCTTTTAATCTTTCGAAAAGGAATTCATTACAATTTAAGCAAACCTCTCTGGATCGATCCGAATAAAGTGAGTCGAAGAGAAGTAGGGGAAGCTCAGAGGATCTTTGATACCCCCACCTCTTTGGCAACGCTTCCCTGGGTTACAAGGCGGCTCTAATTGACTCACAGTAATCTTCCTGAACTTCAAAGTATGCTTAAAAGAGTAACCAATATTTTTCGAACGACTTTCCTATTAAGCTCGTTACCCTATAGGTCTCGTTCTAGTCAATATTTTAGGCTTGGGTTCGCGTAGGATATGTGTTCCTAAGGCGGGCAAGAAGAGAACGGTGATGAAATCCGAACCCTTATCTTATATTGCCAGTCCTTGCCCTTTACTAGGAAATTAAAGTCCGTATTCAGTCCTCAACATATATTCACCTTAAGGCAGACAGTAAACCCGCTGACAGGGGATTCGTGGGTGTTTCGAAAAACTTACCTCCCGTACCAGACGGGCGAAGAACCGCTGAAGTCGACTCGGGCCACGACTCCTATGTCGTGTACGAACCCGAGGGGCCGAGACGATATCGTAATCGTTGTCCTTCCCTGCAAACAGTTTATATTTAAAACTACCCTTCCGTAGGGTAAAAATAAAAAAATTGTCCCAAAGTTCACAGTCTAAAGTCTAAAAATAAAGTGCAAAAGAAAAAAAAAATACAAAAATAAAAGATATCCTAATACAATTTCTAAAAATAAATTCTAACGAAAATCTAAGAAATAAAAACTAAAATAAAAATAAAATCTAAAACCTAAAAAAATAAAATAAAATAAAATCTTTGTCTTTCTTTTCCTTTTCTTTTAGCTTTTATCTTTGGCTCCTAATCTCTTAGTCACCAAAGTCTTTGGCTTAAATTCTTTTCGGTCCAAACTCCAAACCTGTAGCACAAAGAAATATACCCAAAGAAACGTAAAATAGAACAAAGAGAAAATAAAGAAAATCTAAAAAATAATAAATCTAAAAACTCTAACTTAAAAACAAGTCCGCGTCGGCGGCGCCAAAAATTGATGTGATTTCAACTTTGTTGTAGTAATAGGTTCGTAAGACTTGTGAAAGCAATTGATTTTAGACTTATTTAAACTAAAAGTAGAGAAAATTTAAATCCAAATTTGTTTTTTTTTTAAAGATTGAAAATAACCAAGACACTAGATTCCACTATTACACATGAATGAATAATGGTAAAAATTCCAAAACTCTAATTATTTTAAAATCTCTTTTTCTTAATTCACAAATTTTCATGCATATTTTCAAACATTAATTGTATCCCTTAAGCATAGATTATCTAACCAAAGTATAACCTATCTAATTGAATCACAACTAATTAGGAAAAATTATGCAAACAATTAAAATTCAACAAAGTAGTGATTGAGTGAATTATAAAATACAAAGTAGAGAAAAATAGAATAGTTACCAATTATTCATGCATAAATAGCTTCCTCCGTGCCTTGATTATGCGAGAATTAGCTCATCATTATCATGGAAACATGCTCAAAATTCATCTTTATTAATGCTCAAAAATGGTTCACAAATGATGAAATGGGAGAAAAAAATGAATAAAACTGGGTTTTGTAACACTTATATTTGTTACAAAATCAATTGTTACAGAAAACGATAAAGGAATACCGTCACTGGCACTGTTGAAGAACGACGGTCTTTAAGGGTCTTATGTTCTTCGTACCTTCTTCACCAGCAGAAAAATTGTTTTTCCTGTAACTTTTTTTTTTATCGATTTTTTATGCTCTAAACGTCTCCCTATTCTCTCCCTGAACTCCCTCCCTCTTCTATGAGTCTCCTACAGCCTTTATATAGTCACAGGATCAAGAATACATTCGTACTAACTCAAAAATCTTCTCTATATCCAACCATTAACTCATGAATATTTTCTTTTTTGTTTTATGTTCTCACGCATCTTTTCGCAGTATACACGCTCCAACACTTCCTTGTTTGACTCCTCCACACTTCTGCAGCAGCCAAACTCTATCAAAACTCAATCAACACACGTTCAAACACGCTGTATTCCGAGGTTGCATATTTTCTTCCCGACGAAAATTCAGCCCAACTGAACGCATTAAAACACTCATACCACCATTGTTTGGGCATATCACGTTCATCCCAATCAAATTCAGTGATTGAATCTCACTGAAACTCCTCCAAAAATCCAACAGAAAATTCCGCAGAAAAATGGAATTTTTTTCCCGCCAAAATTATTTTTCAAACGATGAAGAAGGGTGTAGTGCCCTGAATCAAAAACGTGGGTGCCTTTAGCAGCTCGGCTGCCTTGGGGGCACCCTTATCCATTTTTAGGGTGCCTTTAGTAATTTTTGTGGGTGCCTTTAACACTTTTTCTGGGGTATTTTCAACACTTTTTCGGGGTTCCTCCGGTGTATTTCTGGGGTGCTTCCGGTGCATTTCTGGGGTGCCTTTAGTACTTTATCCTGGGGTGTAAAACACCACTTTACGAGCCAATTTCGTCGCAAGAGCTTATTTCTCTAAAAATACCTACAAAGACATGAAATAACAAAATAAATACAAAATCGAATACTAACAATATATACAATTGAGACATATTAGACATAATAATGCGTCTATCACTCCCTTTAGTAGTTCTTCGTTTTCAATCGATGAACGCCGTGAAGTCTAAAGCTCAACTACACTTTCTATCCTAATCCGATACTTAGTTATAAGTAGACTAGAAATCAAGACTTATAATTTTGGTAACTAAACTTGACAACAAGCTTGAGATAGCAACGCTTGCGAGTTCGACCGAGAAGTGCTCTAACAATCTCCCCCTTTGTCAATTTTAGTGACAAAACTATCAATACATAGGGATTACAAAATAAATAAACTTTGTAACTTCTCATCCAAATGCTTGATTTCCTTGGTTCTTCAACATTACTCGAAATCTTCGTCACTTCCAAGTACTCCAGTGATTCTGAACGTGTTCAACTCAGCATCATAGTTGTTGAAGATCCGTAGCTATAACAATGAGAAAACGGTATCTCTCAATCATTGTTATACAATGTCATAGTATTATTACACAACATCAAAGTCCAATTGTATCAAAGTCCAATTACTATCACTAACGTAAACAGGGAAGAAACCGAGATCATAGCTCTAGGCTACACGCTACTTATCTGGAGGCATGCTTGTAGTTCCCTCAGTCAAAGCCTCCTCTCTGAAAAAGATATGCTCGACAGGCTATCCCATGAGTTAGAGTCACACGCGATGAGCGAAGGACAAGATATGACGATCACATACAAATTTCTCATATCAAAACACGACTCCTCCACGTGAAAAATTACATAGCGGTTTCCCAGAGAACTCTCCCATCAATAAAGCTAACAAAAATCGACTACGCATTTAGACCTAAGTATATACATTACCCTACTGGTACCAGAAGGCATATACTACTCTCAAGTTCGGTTGAGCATCCTCCCAAAATAAGAATAAATCTCAACAGATAATTTTGCTACATAAGTTCACATGAATCCCTGTCAACCTAGTAGAGGCGGAAAACAACTTCATCTTCTCCACAAAGATACATGAGGTAGTATCTCGACATGACTCTTCACAGACATCTCCAACCCACAGATTATCATTTTCCCACCTTGAAGACTCAATTGCGTACGCTACAAGGGTCGTATTTCATTTTCAGTGCGTCCAGAGTCAATGAGAATCCCTAGTCTTGTATTAAATAGGGGACTAATGAAGAACCGTGCGTCACACACCTACATGACCAACAAGAGGTGACCCAGACATCCAGTTTCCAGGTAAATATTTAGAAACAATCAGCGCAAGAGTCTCAAAAGATCGGGACACATCAAGATCATTCAACTCCCCAAACCCACAACACAACATGTTATTACTTGGGATTAGGTGACTAGTGATTGGCCTTCAAAATCGTGAAGGGTACTTATCTATGACTCTAGAAATCTCGCAGATCTCTCCGATCTCGTCGAATTCTCCTCCATCAACATCTTTTTTGTACTCAACAATCGCAACTATGTCCCAGATCCTGACTGAAGATAAGATGTTTTAGGGTTTTATACGCATGTAACATGACTATATCAAGTAGAAGAGGCATTCAAAATTATCCCTTGACAATAAACGCATGCAGGATACAAACTAGGGTTCGCATTAGGTTTGAGGAGGAATCTATAGTTTCCACTCTACTCAGACATGACTCATACTTTAGTCACATAACTTGACGAACTGAGACAAATGGGTGGATAATTCGACAACATGCCCTTGATGAAAAATATCCGTCCATGTCTCTTCTACCAAGTGTTAAAAGGGAACGGTGTTTCGAAATATGGTCCAAGAGATATCATCAAAACACTTGAAAGAATATATATAGCTGCTGTAAAACCATATATTTCCGAGTTCAACTTCACGTGGACTTATCACCTGAAAATAATCTCCAGATCTTATTTTTTCTCTTTAATATATATGAAAGGCATGTCTTCTCTGTTCGATAGTTGGGGTCAACCACTGAAATTGGACGTCAAACAAAGTTTCTACAACCTCTGGAGTGAAGATCGCGCAAGGAAAGACTTCCTATTACGAATTTTACTTAGGGTTTTCACCTACTCGCATATGCAACAGAGCCAGCTAGGACAAATCAAGAACTCATGAGGGTCTTCTTCCTTTACCAGATTTGATAGACGCATTTATGTGTCTATTTTCATCTCTATTGTATATATTTTTAGTACCCATTTTTGTACTTATTATGGTGTTTTATGTCTTTATAGATATTTTTAGAGAAATAAGCTCTTGCGACGAAATTGGCTCGTAAAGTGGTGTTTTACACCCCAGGATGGAGTACTAAAGGCACCCCAGAAATGCACCGGAAGCACCCCAGAAATACACCGGAGGAACCCCGAAAAAGTGTTGAAAACACCCCAGAAGAAGTGTTAAAGGCACCCACCAAAATTACTAAAGGCACCCTAAAATTGGATAAGGGCACCCCCAAGGCAGCCGAGCTGTTAAAGGCACCCGCGTTTGGATTCAGGGCACTTCACCTTCATCGTTTGAAAAACAATTTTGGCGGGAAAAAATTCATTTTTTCTGCAGAATTTTCTGTTGGATTTTTGAAGGAGTTTTAGTGAGATTCAATCACTGATTTTGATTGGGATGAACGTGATATGCCCAAACAATGGTGGTATGAGTGTTCTAATGCGTTCAGTTGGGCTGAATTTTCGTCGGGAAGAAAATATTCAACCTCGGAATACAACGTGTTTGAACGTGCATGGATTGAGTTGGGATGGAGTTTGGTTGCTGCAGAAGTGTGGAGGAGTCAAACAAGGAAGTTCTGGAGCGTGTATACGTCGAAAAGATGCGTAAGAACCCAAAACATAAAAGAAAATATTCATGAGTTAATGGTTGGATATCGAGAAATTTTTTGGGTTATTACGATATTATTCTTGTTCCTGTGACTATATAAAGGCTTTAGGAGACTCAAAGAAGGGATGGAGAGTTTAGGGGGAGAATAGGGAGACGTTTAGAGCATAAGAAATCGGAAAAAAAAAGTTACAGGAAAAATAAGTTTTCTGCTGGTGCAGAAAGTACGAAGAACATAAGACCCTTCAAGACCGTCGTTCTTCAACAGTGCCAGTGACGGTATTTCTTTATCGTTTTCTGTAACAGTTGATTCTGTAACAAATATAAGTGTTACAGAACCCGATTTTATTCATTTTTCTCCCATTTCATCATTTGTGAACCATTTTTGAGCATTAATAAAGATGAATTTTGAGCATGTTTCCATGATAATGATGAGCTAATTCTCGCATAATCAAGGCACGGAGGAAGCTATTTATGCATGAATAATTGGTAACCATTTTATTTTTCTCTAATTTATATTTTATAATTCACTCATTCACTACTTTGTAGAATTTTAATTGCTTGCATAATTTTTCCTAATTAGTTGTGATTCAATTAGATAGGTTATGCTTTGGTTAGATAATCTATGCTTAAGGGATACAATTAATATTTGAGAATATGCTTGATAATTTGTGAATTAAGAAAAAGATATTTTAAAAATAATTAGAGTTTTGGAATTCTTATCATCGTTTATTCATGTGTAATAGTGGAATCTAGTGTCTTGGTTATTTTCACTCTAAAAAAAAAAAAACAAATTTGGATTAAATTTTCTCTACTTTTAGTTTAAATAAATCTAAATTCAATTTCTTTCACAAGTCTTACGAACCTCATTCTTACCACTATCAAAATTACATCAATGCATACGGAAAAGGTCCAGGAAAGGAAAATATCAACCCTGAAGAATGGAGGTCCTTAAAGAAAATCTTTAGCTTCATGTTCGGATGTTTCACTTTGGCCTCTGCATCTCGATCCGCCTTCTTATAATGTTCCAGATCTTCGACTATCATGCGCCCCTCCAGAGTAAGAACCTCTCTGAACTCAACTCACTCTGACGGACCCTGACAGAGTCACTCTGGCAACCACCTCACATGGAAAGCAAAGATTCTCATGGGTTGTCATCAAGTTTCCCATGTTTACAAGATTATCATAAGCAATACCATTCAGAGTTATCATTCACATGATATTAAATCCATCGGCAAGTGTCTCATCTGAATTCAAGACATGGGTCCCATGAAATCACCCTCATGCTGGTCTCTCATCTCCATACTACCAAGGGAGAACTCATTTTCACCATGAAGAGTACTCTACAAACAAAGATAATATCATATAAGGATGCAAAGTTCAAATTACATGAGTTAAAATCAAGGGAGCAACAACACACGACTAGGGTTTGCTCTAGTCTAATCCCTTAAAGTTTGTCTCATCCAATCCCTTCAAGCCTTGTCCTCTCCTAATCCCTTCAATCCTAACCTCATGCCTAGAGTCTTATCCTTATCAAGGAATCCATTTCACATCTCATGTGATGCTCACATATTTGTTTGGGTCCACACTTTCCATGAAGAATCAAGAGAAGACATGCTTTTTCGTAACTAAGGGTAAAAACGTATAAGCATGCCACGGATGCGTTTTGGCTCAAGGGGATCAAATTCACGACCTATAACAAGCTAAGGAAGGTTAATTAGGTCATAAAACTCCAAGAGGACGTTTCCTAAGAGTCTCAATACATCAAGAGTTCAAACGCAACAAGGACTCCATTCGAAAGAAAACATCCGCACATTCCAGCGCAAATATTTGAAAACTGATGACAATCCATAAGGAATTTCGGGGTACTTTCTGAAGAAAATATGTTCCTCTATGTCTTTCCAACAACATACCAAAAGGGAGCCTAAAACGGATAAACGAGATAGGATATGTGGTCCCCACACCGAAGTAAGTGCAATCTGAAAAACTCCTGAAATTTTATACGGGATTATTGAAGTCAAAAGTATACACGGATTTGATTGTCCAAACAAACTCGGAATCGAGTCATTCTTTTTGCGTTGGAAACCCTATCCTATTTTATTTCAAAGATGGGGATGGTGACTCAAATCGGAATCCGTATCAATATTTTACATCCATTCTCCCTAAGTGTCGAAAAGAATCCTTGACAAATACGACTATATCTATTGATTCTATGGTCGAAGAAGTATGCATCAGAGATGATTGAAAAGAGATGATCAAGTTCTTATCCACTCATGGAATCATACCCATACACACGGTTTTCTAACTAGAGTTCAAGTCAAGCAAAGAAAGAAGTTTCAGGAAAAGACGGAAGAGTTCGGCTCTTAAATGGAATCTCAGTACAAATAGGATTTGTCAAAGAAGAATGGAAGGATATCCATGCCTAGTATACGCCCAAAAGAGGTGGAAAATAGTTATGTTTTCAGTCCTATCTCAAAAGGGAATCTCTCAAGCAAAAGGAAAAGGAATTAGAGCAAAAATAGGAAATTAAGGCAATTTGGCTCAGAAAAGGAAACCTAGGCTTTTCCTCCTTCAAAAAATTCCTCCAAGCCGTGGAAAAGACCTTACCTACTAGTGTAAACACTCTCCAAGACCAATGGGACGTCATCCATTCCCTCAGAATTTTTCAGAAAAGAAATTTGAAAAGAAAATTAGGGTTTTGACAAAAAAAAATAGCCCTAATTTCAAGAGTTCGACAAAGAAAGGGTTTTCTCCAAAAAGGAAAAGATCCAAGCCCCTCACACGAGCAAGGATGCTTATATTGAGTATTAGGACGTCACATGTTCTCTCGGAATTTTTTGGACGAGAAAATTTGAAAGAGAATTAGGGTTTTGACGAAAATAACCCTAATTTTGGAAAGATGGATGAAAATTGGATTTTTCTTCTTATAACAGGGAGCCGAGCCTCTCCCCATTCTTTTGTAAGATTATATACATCTCTTTCAACCCTTTTTTTGTCTCATCACTATTTAAAAAAAAAGAGCTCATAAGGGATTTTGTCCGAAATACCCTTATTTCACAATTTTGAGTATTTTCAAAGAAGAACGCCCTAATACATCCAGAGACTGACCAAGCTATCATATACTCATTCCAAAGGTCTTATACACGTGATTATTAAGTTCTCTAAGTGTTTAAATAGGAACGGGATTGAAACAGAATCCAGAGAGGCAGAATTTCAGAGAAAATAAAGGGAATCTAGCTCAAAACGGGAAATTCGAGTCCATGGTTTCCAAAAGTAAAACCAGAAATGCGCCAATCTCTCTTTCAAGACGTGACTATGCCTATGGAATCTACATTCCTCTCTCATGCCAAAGAAAAATCAAGCTCATAGTGGTTTTTGATGAAAATACCCTTAGTTTCAAAAGTATGTATTTTCTTTAATAAAGAGGAGTCCGATTGGTACAAGGAATTAAACAAGCTCTCATCACGCAAGGTGCTGACCCCACAAGATAGATGCACACCTTACAAGCCTCATCAAGCCTCTCCAGAGTGTCTGAAGGAGTCGCGAACAAAAGAGAAATTAGGGTTTAGGTATAGTACAAGCCTGAATTCAGAATTTACAAGGGATAGGGACTCCGTAACTTCAAAAGTAAGTGCCTATATTTTCTGAAGGCCCTTCACCAACATCAAGGCCAGACAGGAACCGTTCAAAAATTCTCTCTTCCCCACACACTCTCCTATACAAACTCAAAAACTCAAGGATGCACAAACAGAGAAAATTAGGGTTTTGGCCAAGTAAACCCTAATTAACAAATTCCATTAGCTCAACACGGAAATTTTGTCTCATCAAGACTTCAGTATCATGTCATTAACATCCAACACAAAATCCCAGGAAGTTCCAAAGTCCAGAATTGATTCCAAGATCAGAGTCATAACAATCGAAGGCTAAACATCAATTTGGGGATTCTGCAAGTCTAAAAGTACGAACGAATCGTAATTTCGTACGAATGATCTGTTACCATCTATATACTCATCATAGAACAATAAAGGTTCTACTCTGAGTAAGGGAATTAATGTAGATGGTGAAATTCGGATAAGGGGCAAAAATGTCATTTCAACCCTATAGACAGAATTTAACTCTCATGGGAGAGATTAAGCCCTTGGTCCTCAAGGCACTCATAGCCACGATTTATAGTATACGTCCCCGCGAGACACTGCTGGTCGTGATGTCGTGATTCCTAGTGCACATCCTCGATGAGATACTGCTGGTCACGTAGGTTCTGTAGAGCGTAAAACGTCCCCAACGGAATTATGAACCAGAACAGCCAAAATTCCAGCATGTCTTCGCGAGATGCAGCTGATTGTGATGCCATGATTCCTAGTATAATCCCCGCGAGATACTGCTGGTCATGTAGGCTATGTAGATGCGTAAAAACGTCCCCGACAGACTTATGGCCCAGATCAGAGACATACATGTCTCATGTAAGCACGACTCATCCTATTTGAGATCAAGGACTGATTCCTAGTACATCATCGCGAGATACACTGGTCGTGTCTACTCTAGGCTCTGACTCGACTTACCGAGGCTTCAGAATAATTCCTAGGACATCCCCGCGAGATACGCTGGTTATTCTTCCTCTGGGCCCTTTTGACAGACTCCTAGAACATCCTTCCGAGATACACTGGTCATGTCGGCCCCATCATATGGACACACAGTTGATTCCTAGCACATCTCTGCAAGATACGTTGGTCAAAGACAAGTGAGCCAAAGTCTCGCATTGGCATTAATCAGGCGTAAGGCCTTTTCTCTCTCTCCAGGACGAATCCCAACTGACCACAAAGAGATTTGGATCTTTTAAGAATTTTTTTGTAGAGATTTTGATCCGTCTTCAGGAGATATTCAAATCTCTTGGGAAATCTAAGATAAAGCTGAATATTCCCCATGGTAGGCACGAGCTTCATGTAGGAATCGAGCCTCCTCTCCACACGAATTCTGAGGAATCTAATGCCTTTTCACGTGACTCATCCTAGTCATTCTTACAAATCAGAGAATATCTCTCTATCTCGGTCAACTCGGCTAAAGAGAATATTTCTCTCTCTCAACACGTCATAACAAAGGCTGACTCAGCTTCACACAAATGGAGGGATAACAATTAGGGTTTTGGTCTGGCGGTCTACGACAGGTGTGAGAAATACACGGCTTATTTCTCACCGCAGAAGAGAGTAAAGGAAGTGGAATAATGAGATAAGCTAACCCTAGTTTATCTCTATTCCTGAAGAGACGGGAGAAATGCTCCGCACGACACGGAAAGCAATCCTTATCTTCACCGACCTGAGATTAGAGAATTCAGCTATAAATAGGTCATCTATTTCTCCAAGCTACAATATCTTTCTCATAACCTCTCAGAGTAATTCTTCTTCAAACCCTAGAATTCCCTGATCTCTCTCTTCATCTACTTCCCCCCTAAGACCATCCTTAAATATCTTCCCTGTGACTGAAGCATCCTTTTATCGGCCACTGTGCGTAGTTTAGGCGAAGACTGTTCGTGCTCAACCTCCCGAAACCCTTGAATCCGACTTATAGCCTCTCTCAGATTTTAGGTAACTACATAAGGTAAAAGGAATACAGCAAAATTTTGCTACGTGAAGATTTCTTTCACAATTTTTTGGCTCCATAAATTTTATAATCTCACAGGAGAAAAATTTAGAGCACAAAAGTAGCAGACAACCAAATTAAAAAGCAATCAAAGTGATTCTAGAAACAAAACAATACTCAGGCAAAGCTATCCGAATACTATAGTTTAGCTATGAACGATAAGAGAATAGCTCAACTAATCACAAAGCATATAGCCACAAGTATACCTGATTATTATCATATCTTACTCAACAGGATTTTTCACGAGTAAGAATTCAACTCTTGTGATTAATTAACACAAGTATGAGCCTTATGCTCATCAAATGAATATTGTTCATGGTTAATCCTCTTTTTCCTTCTAATTTTTTGGGGAAACCCTTTTTGATGTGAAAATTTATCATAAAACTTGATGTCATCAAAATACGAGACTAAGTTTGAATCCTTACCAGAAGAAGTTTGTACGGAGGAATTTGACAGCCTGTTGATAAGATCCTTGTATCCTTCAATTATCAGATTAAGGTTTTCCTTCATATCTCCATTGTTACTTCCATCTACATGTACCTTTTTCACATCTTGAACATCGTTCTTCACATTAGGTTGAGAAGCACTTCTCTGAAATCTCCTTGAACGATTTGTATTAATGCTACGATTGGTTCGAACGTTCGATGAGCAAATTGAACTGACTTTCCTGGAAGAATTCACAGGGTGGGTACTAGAACCAATAGGTTTAGACATCCGAATATCAGTTACACCTTTGAGTATTAAATCTAAGGTATGCTGAAGTCGACCAAAGTAATTGTCATTCAGCTTCAGTTTGCTCTTTCGTTTAACATGTCCTTTTGAATCACAAAAGAGACAGACTTTTTGATCACCGAAGTGATTAGAGTGCGTGGCATTAGAAACATCGTTATACGATTTCTTCCTTCCATGAGACATGGTAAATCCATGATTTGTGGAAGAACCAAGCACTACTTTATCAATAGGAAGGGTTTGCAGTTTAGCTTCTAAAGTTGTTTTCATTTGAGAAACATGATTAAAATTAGTCACGTTTTCAAATATAACAGTAGAGTCAAAATTATTGGGTATGACAGGCTCCCCAGAACGATGTTTATCTGGGATAGAGAGATTGCTCAGTAGTCGTTCAATTTTACAGACATCTTCATTGAGTTTAGCCTCGGGTAGGGTTCGTGATGAACAAACCACAACATTTTCCTCACGAAGAGCCCTTAGTTGGGAATCATGATCTTTTATCATACCAACCATTGTATTAACCTTGTGTTTCAGCCTATTGACTTCAATAACCCGGATTATAAAAAGTTTTAGAATCAATGCACTCTCTCGGGCTGCTTTCTTTTCTACTTCAGAATCAGATTCGTTAGTAAGAAAATCAGGGTAACACATTTCAATACTTGTCTGTTTCGTAGGAACAAAATGTTTATCTATATGTGAGATTGACAAGTCTTTCTCTTTAATAGATTTTATCGAAACAGAACTCTGGTCTCTGGTGATGCGTTTGTCAAAGATAATACTACTGTCCATAGAGTAAGATCGCTACAAACACAGACTTATAAGTTCTTAAACGTGTTTGCCTGCTCTAATACTAATTGAAAAAGCGGGGTCTAACAACCACACCTAATATTTCGCTTAGCAATCTGTATGTACAAACTCCAATATAATTCCAAGAGAATCAACTAGACAGTCAGACTCAATCAATGGAAATATATCCAAGAGTTGTATCTCTGTTTCTCAATGTAATAAGCAAATCAAACAGATAGAATCCGTAAGCCTGATTATTATGAGAAACAACTGGAACGGTACAAAAGACCAATGTTCAAGTGTCAATCAATTTATATCAACAACCAAAGGTTGGATTATCTAATTGATTGAACTACGCACAACCTGTGATATTTCAATTATATAAACAAGTATAATGTGGAAAAGAAATAACACAGAAACCAGAAAATTTGTTAACGAGGAAACCGCAAATGCAGAAAAACCCCGGGACCTAGTCCAGATTTGAACACCACACTGTATTAAGCCGCTACAGACACTAGTCTACTACAAGTTAACTTCGGACTGGAATGTAGTTGAGCCCTAACCAAACTCACACTGATCAAGGTTAAGTCGCGTTCCTTACACCTCTGAATACCAGCAGGACTCTGCGCACTTGATTCCCTTAGCTGATCTCACGCACAACTAAGAGTTGTTACGACCCAAAGTCGAAGACTTGATAAACCAATCTTTCTCACACAGAAAAGTCTATTGAATTGATAAATCTTCCTCCCACAGAAATACCTAAGAGTTTTTGTTCCGTCTTTTGATAAATCATGGTGAAAAGGAACCAATTGATACATCAGACTTATATTCCCGAAGAACAGCCTAGTAATATCAATCACCTCACAATAATCTTAATCGTACAATAGCGAAACAAGATATTGTGGAATCACAAACGATAAGGCGAAGATGTTTGTGACTACTTTTTATCTTGCCTATCGGAGAATAAATCTTGAGCAAATCTTAGAGAAGATAGTACTCAATCACGATAGAAAACGGCAAGATCTGAACACGCAACTACAGAGAAATAGTTGGGTCTGGCATCACAATCCCAATGAAGTCTTTAAGTCGTTAACCTACAGTGTTTTGGAGAAAACCTAAGGTTAAAGGAGAATCGATTCTAGTCACAACTAGTATCACATAGGAGGTGTGGGGATTAGGTTTCCCAGTTGCTGGAGTTCTTCTTTATATAGTATTCAAATAAGGGTTTGCAATCAATGTTACCTTGGTAACAAAGCATTCAATATTCATTGTTAGATGAAAACCTGATTAGACTCAAGCTAATATCTTTCAACCGTTAGATCGAACTTAGCTTGTTACACACAAATGAAAAGTGACTTATTTTAGATATGAGTAACCGTACTTAAACGTGTGCACCTTGTTGGCTCAACAATAGTTAACAGAAGTTAGCCATATGAACACTTTCATATCAACCTTATTCATCTTAACCAAAACTAGTTCAAATGACTCAAATGAAACTAGTTCTAGAGTTGTTCAATTGTTTATAATATCATAGAAGTATACAAGACACAATTGAAGCAAAATCGATTTTGATTCACTCGAATCAATTCATGAATATTATATCCACGGTTTGCGAAAGATTTCATTCCTTATTATATAAATGTATTAGTTCATGAACAAACCGATTTAAGAACATAACCTTCTCAAGTATGCGAACGGGTACGCATACTTAAGTGGACGGACAAAGTTTGAGTTCACCAGTATGCGACCGGGTACGCATACCATCCAACCTCAGTTAAATTCCGGAACTTTAAACTCACGCCAGTACGCATACCGGTATGCATACTGAGTTCCCGGACTTTCTAAACCAACCAGTACGCATACGGTCATGCATATTATGTTTCCCAGACTTGGAATATCTTGTAACAATTAACATACAAGTACGCATACTGTGTTATATCCAATCATGGTTATTTGTTCTAAACTCCCATTTTAATCATTGAAACATTTTTAGAAGACGATAATAGCTGTCTCACACAAACTATTTGCTTCGAAGCAATTTTCAAGTGATCGAATGATCAATACGAAACATTCTGAGTCTACATCAAATGACTGTCTCACACAAGTCATGTAAGATATTACAAGGCGATTTTCACATGATCATCTTTTGACTTTCATCAAGAATATAAGATGAACTTGGTTAAAGCGAAAGCTTACCAACACATATTTCGAGAAATATGTAAGCGAGTTAAACTCAGCTCGAAATATCAAAGTGTATAATCGAAGTCTATATAGCTATACGACTTTTGTCTCAAATAGGAGATAGAGTAGACAGACTTTAGAGTGATAGATTAGTTCAAGTCTCCACATACCTTTTGTTGATGAAGTTCCACAAGCTCCCCTTAGTAGTTCTTCGTCTTCAATCGATGAACGCCGTGAAGTCTAAAGCTCAACTACACTTTCTATCCTAATCCGAGACTTAGCTATAAGTAGACTAGAAATCAAGACTTATAGTTTTGGCAACTAAACTCGACAACAGGCTTGAGATAGCAACGCTTGCGAGTTCGACCGAGCAGTGCTCTAATAATTCTGTTCCTACGAAACAAACAAGTATTGATATGTATTACCCTGATTATCTTACTGACAAGTCTGACTCTGAAGTAGAAAGGGAAGCAGCCCAAGAGAGTGCAATGATTCTAAAACCTGTTAGAATCCAGGCAGCTGAAATCAATAGGCTAAAACACAAGGTCAATACGATGATTGGTATGATAAAAGATCGTGATTCCCAATTAAGGGTTCTTCGTGAGGAAAATGTTGTAGTTTTTTCATCTCGAACCTTACTTGAGGCTAAACTCAAGAAAGATGCCTTGGATATAGAACGATTGAGTAATCTCTCTATTCAATGTAAAGGATGCTCTATGGAGTCCACTATACCAATCACTTCTGATTCAACAACGATGATGGAAAATATGACTACTTGTAATCATGTTTCTCTGTTTAAACCTGTTTCATAAGTTAAAATGCAAACCCTTCCGCTTACTAAAGATGCAGTTAATTCTTCCGCTAATCAAGAAATCACCACATCTCACGGAAGGAATAAATCTTCTAACGATGTTACTAATCCTATAAACTCTAATCACTCCGGTGATCAGAAAGTATGTCTCTTTTGTGATTCAAAATGACATGTTCAACGGAAGAGCAAACTGAGGTTGAATGACAATTATTTTAGTCGACTTCAACACACCTTAGATTTAATACTCAAAGGTGTAACTGACATTCATATGTCTAAACCTATTGGTTTTAGTACTCACCCTGTGAATTCTTCCAGGAAAGTCAGTTCAATTTGCTCATCGAACGTTCGAACTAATTGTAGCATTATTACAAATCGGCCAAGGAGATTTCAGAAAAGTCCTTCTCAACTTAAGGTGAAGGATGATGTTCAAGATGTGAGAAAGGTACCAGTTGCTGGAAACAACAACGAATATATGAAGGACAACCTTAATCTGATAATTGAAGGATACAAGGATCTCATCAACAGGCTTTCAAAGTCCTCCAAACAAACTTCTTCTGGTAAGGATTCAAACTTAGTCTCATACTTTGATGATAGTAAGTTTTATGATACTTTTTCACATCAAAAATGGTTTTCTCCAAAAATTAGAAGGAAAAAGAGGATTAACCATGAACAATATTCATTTAATGAGCATAAAGCTCATACTTGTGTTAATTAATCACAAAGGTTGAATTCTTACTCATGAAAAATCCTGTTGAGTATGATATGCTAATAATCAGGTATATTTATTGGCTAAATGCTTTCTGATTAGTTGAGCTATTTTCTTATCGTTCATAGATAAACTTTTGTTTACAAATAGCTTTTCCTATGTATTGTTTGGTTTCAAAAATCTCTTCGATTATTCTTTTAAGGTTTTTGAAAAGTTTTTTTTTTTTTGCAAAATGCGTTGTGAGCTACTTTTGTACTCTAAGTTTTTCCTCTTGTGAGAATATAAAACCTATTGAGCAAAAAATTGTGAAAGAAATCTTTCACGTAGCAAAATTTTGCTGTGTCATTTTTGCCTTGTAAAGAAGTACTTTACATTTTCTTAAAAGTTTTGTTTTTGGGACCATATTGATTTTCTTACGGGTTTACATATTGACTTGTCACGAACCAACTGTTAGAAACCCTAAATTTTACTTTCCCTAAGAAACCATTTAAATACCAATCTTATTGATTCAGGTACGCGTACTCTAGGTTATTTTCTTCTTGTCAAGAATGTCATCACCTTCTCGCACTTGTGATTTTGCAAGAGGTTTTCTTGATAAAGGTATTGGTTTCGAGTCCAAAGGGAAGAAGAAAAGAACCCTAGTAGAAGTTGATGATATCAAATATCAAAATCCTGTGGATTATTCTGATGTCTCATGCTACTATGCTTATACTCATCAAGATGTAGAAGATGATGAGATGGTCTCGGCCGAAGTGGATCATGATTTTCTTAAATACTTTGAGGAAGCAAAACTGCAACTCATTGATACTATGAAGGGTCTCGATGTGTTAAGAACTGAGTTGAAAAAGGTTAACTCTGACCTTGTTCTCATGAAGACACGTGTTAAAGATCTTCTCAATGAGGATATCTTCTCTGAAGAAGCAGTGGATGCTGTCAATCACAAGCTCAAAGGACTCAAGACTCGTGAGGGTTCCAGAAGTGCTCATTGATTTCAGTTCATGACCGGTTGTGTCGGTTTAAGAGTCTTTTGTTTTTAAGCTTGTTGATATTATTTTTTTATGTGTAGGAAACTTATTATGAGAATTTATTCTTATGTTTTACGAAGGATAATTAGGGTTTGGAATAGCAAATATTGTGATTACACATAGCTATTGCCAACGATTTTCATCTTGCAATGTTTTAGATTTATTCATTTAAATTCTAAGTTATTTGGAAGATTATTTTTGCAGTATAAATCTTTATTGGTTTCATTTATTGCAAATAAAGTTACGGGATATGTGTGTTTACGTTCGTGAACTATGATTGTCCCATATATGTCAAAAGTTAAGTCTATTGTGTCTTTATGCAAATATTGATAAAAGATAGAATGAACTTTTGAATATTCCGCAATATTGATCTTTCCCTGATCCATTTCTATGTGAAAGTACTGTATGGATCCGTAAGTTTTCTTATGTTGAGCATTTCCGATTAAATTAATCATTAAGGTTCTCTTGTGGTTAATTTAATTGAGTTTTCTAGATACAAATTCATGTTTCATATGATTTTTTAATGTCCAAAGAAATCCTTCTTTTATTGTAAAAGTAAGGTCGTTCTTGTTCTTCTTTCGGGAATGACATTATATGGGGGAGAGTTTTTAATTGAACTTGTGCTTAATTTCCAAATCTTTGTGGGGATTGCGGCTGTGGAATATTGTAGGAGTTATCTTGTATCTTTATAAACTCCTTGATGAATACAATAGGTTTCGACTATGTGAAATCATCGAAACAAAGTTGATATGTTCTCTTTTAATCATGAATAATCTCTTTGAGAATTTCATTATGATCCCGCTAGTTTTTGTACCTTTTCCAATTTATATTGACAAAAAGGGGGAGAATTATTTTGTAGTTCACACTACATACATATGGTTTACGGATCATTATGTAAGGGGGAGTGGCTTTCATTGTAAGATAAAGTATTGACTAAGGGGGAGTGATACATATCACCGTAGTATTATTGTCAAAGTTGTGACACGATTGAACTTTGATGCTATGTAATAATACTATGACATTGTATAACAATAATTGAGAACATTTTTTCTCTTATTGTTATGGCTATGGATCTTCAGCAACTATGATGCTGAGTTGAACACGTTCAGAATCACTGGAATACTTGGAGTGATGAAGCATTTGGATGAGAATCTACAAATTTTATTTATTTTGTAATCCATATGTATTGATATATTTGTCACTAAAATTGACAAAGTGGGAGATTTTTAAAGCACTGCTCGGTCGAACTCGTAAGCGTTGCTATCTCAAGCTTGTTTTTCAAGTTTAGTTGTCAAAACTATAAGTATTGATTTCTAGTCTACTTATAGCTATGTCTCGGATTGGGATAGAATGTGTAGTTGAGTTTTAGACTTCACGGCGTTCATCGATTGAAGACGAAGATCTACTAAGGGAGGCTTTGAGGAACTTCATCAACAAAAGGTATGTGGAGACTTGAACTCATCTATCACTCAGAAATCTATTATATTCTATCTCCTATTAAGACTAAGTCGTATAGCAATATAGACTTACATTATACACATTTGATATTTCGAGCTGAGTTTAACTCGCTTATATCTTTCTCAAAATATGTGTTGGAAAAGCTTTTTGCTTTAACTACGTTCTTCATTATTCTTGACAAAAGTCAAAAGATGATCATGTTGTAACATCTTACATGATTTGTGTGAGACAGTCATTTGATGTAAACTCATAAAGTTTCGTATTGATCATTCGATCACTTGAAAATTGCTTATAAGCTAATAGTTTGTGTTAGACAGTTATTGTTGTCTTCTAAGAATGTTTCAATGATTGAAATGGGAGTTTAGAACAATTAATCATTGTATGGATATAGCACGGTATGCATATCGGTATGCAAACTATTGTAAGAATGATTCAGGTCAGGGAACCAAGTATGCATACCCGTATGCGAATGGTTTTAACTGTCAAATTCCATAAACTAAGTTTCCGTACCCGTTTGCAAACTTATTCACTTGAGTTCGGTCTGGAACGACAATATGCATACCCGTTTACGAACTGTCGGACGTGACCAATGTCCGGAACTTAAGTTTGCGTACCCGTTTGCAAACTTATGTGGTTAAGTTCTAAAATCGGTTAAGTATTATTTCATACTCATGAACAAATACATTTATATATTAAGGAATGCAATCTTTGCAAACCATGGATAAATGTTCATGAATTGATTTTTTGAATCAAATCCGATTTTTCTTCAATTGTGTCTTGTATACTTCTATGAGAATATAAAAAAATTTGAACAACTCTATGAGTAACACAATTAGATTCATTTGAGTATCATTTGATCTAGAATTGTTAAGATAAACATGGTTAACACAAAAGTGTTCATATGGCTAACTTTTGTTAACTGTTATTAAGCCAACTCAATATACACATTTAGGTACGGTCACCCATATCTAAATGAAGGTATATTTCATTTGTGTGTAGTAAGCTAAGACCATCTAACGGTGGAAACTTAGTTTGAATCTTAAATTAGGTTTTTCATCTAATGGTGAATATTGATTGCTTTGTCACAAAGTTATCAAACCCTGATTTGAAGACTATATAAGGGAGAACTCTAGCAACTGGGAAACCGAATCGCAACACCACCTGTGTGATACCAGTTGCGACTAGAGTCGATTCTCGTTTAACCTAGGATTTTCCTAAAACCATTATAGTTTAATGACTTAAAGACTTCATTGGGATTCTTAATCCAAACCCAACTATTTTCTCTGTAGTTGCGTGTTCTGATCTTACTTGTTATATCGTATTGAGTACTATCTTTTCTATGATTTGCTCGAGATTTATCTCCGATAGGTAAGATATAAAAAGTAATCACAAAGCTCTTCGTCTCATTCTTTGTGATTCCATAATAACTTGTTAAACTACCATATAATTAAGTTATTGTGAGGTGATTGATATTTTTAGGCTGTTCTTCGGGAATATAAGACCGGCTTATCAATTGGTTCCTGTTCACCTTGATTTATCAAAAGACGAAACAAAAAACTTTGTAGGTATTTCTGTGGGAGACAGATTAATCTATCAGAATAGACTTTTCTGTGGGAGACAAATTTGTTTATCAAGTCTTCGAATTTAGGTCGTAGCAACTCTTAGTTGTGGGTGAGATCAGGTAAGGGAATCAAGTGCGTAGAGTCCTATTGGGATTCAGAGACGTAAGGAATGCAAGTGTACCTTAATCAGTGTGAGATAGGTTAGGGATCAACTACATTCCAGTCCGAAGTTAACTTGTAGTAGGCTAGAGTCTGTAGCAGCTTAATATAGTGTGGTGTTCAAATCTGGACTAGGTCCCTGGGTTTTTCTTCATTTGCGGTTTCCTCGTTAACAAAACTTATGTTGTCTGTGTTATTTCTTTTCTGCATTATATTTGTTTATTTATATAATTGAAATATCACAGGTTGTGCGTAGTTCAATCAATTGGTAAATCCAACCTTTAATTGTTGATTGAAATTAATTGACACTTAAACATTGGTCTTTAGCACCGTTTAAGTTGTTTCTCATAATAATCAGGCTCGCATATTCCCATCTGTTTAATTTGCTGATTACATTGAGAAACAGAGATATAACTCTTGGATATATTTTCCTTGATTGAGTCTGACTGTCTAGTTGATTCTCTGGGAATTATATTGGATTTAGTCCATACAGATTGCCTAAGAAAATATTGGGGGTGGTTGTTAGACCCTCGCTTTTTCATAATCGGTCCTGGTAACTGGTGTGACCGATCACAAGAAATACCATGTGTAGATGGAATCGATCCTTGTAACCGATCCCAGTGATTGGTGTGACCGATCACAAGTATTTCCATATTAAGGTATAACCGATCCTAGTGATTGGTAGAACCGATTGAACCCATGTATGTGATTTGGTATTTGATCAATCACATAGTAGTCTTGGAATACAGGTCAACCAATTCTAAACTTGTTTAGAAGTTTGGTATAACCGATTCCAAGAATGTAAATCCATGTAAATATGAAATAAGGATTTACAGTGAAAATATGTCAACATACTTTGAACACGTATAGTAACCCTTATCTTTTATTGTTCAAAGATATTCCTTAGTACTCAAGGAGATTCTGTGCCGAGATAAATTAAAAATCTTTTAATTAAGGTTTTTTATTTTATATGCTTTAATTACTAGCAATTAAATGCATATCTCTGGAGAATAAAAATTAGTAATGTGCATTTACTAATTGGAGATTAGATATTGAGAGATTTCGGAAATATTGGACAAGCATTTATTGGAATTAGGAGAACCGAATTTTTCCATTCATTGCATATCTTGAGAATATTTTCGGTTTTGGAAATTCCTTGATGTCCAAACATCATTGGTCTATAAATACCCAAGTTTGCATTTCTAGCAAACTATCCTAAGAGCCAGGCAAACTTTATTTCTTGTTGTTTCTGGTGGAGCCGTCTAATCGGATAAGAAAGTAACCTAATTAGGTGAAATCTCTTACGGCCGCTAGTTTAAATACTTCTGCGGGATCAAGAAGCTCTACAAGTACCATTGGTGGGAAACTAGATAATTGAAGTGTTATTAGTTTTCGATTGATTTGATTGACTAACGGTTGTTGAAACTTTTATTGCACCTAGTTTGTTTATTCTTGATAATCCTCCCTTCTGATAAAAGATTCACTCAAAGTAGATCCAAGTATCGACGGGATATTTAGAACTGTTGTTAGATCTAAATATATCTTGTGATAATCCATTGTTAATAGACTCCATTCTGTGTGTGATTGATTACAAGAGATTCAAGTGGTGTTGTGCAGGTTATATTGAAGACTAAAGAAGATTTGAAGACGAAGATGATTTCTTATTGGTTTTCTTATCTTGTTGTGTGCACAAACCTTGATCGGATGGGATCCAACTAGAATATTTATTCGATTGATTAGTTGTGTGAGATCGGTAACGCCTAATAGTTCTCTTGAGATCTATTTTGATTGTTACAAATCCGAATCTTATTACTTAGGTATTATAGATTGGATTGATCTAACCAGGCAAATGAGTTTATTAGATTAAACGGAAGAGCCTTTGCATATGACTTGAGATATCTTATCCTAAAGAATCAATAGAGTTGTTACCAAACAGATTTTTTATTCCTTTACTGTTTGGAATACGATCAAAAGGAAATGTACCAGTGCGTGACTCTCGAAGTCAGAAGTGAAGGGATACTGAGGAAACTAAGTGAACTAGGGGTAGTTGCTTGGTCTCAACTATACGAAGTTGGTGTAGATTTTGTATAGCAGCTTAATTATGAGAGTATTTAATTCTGGACTAGGTCCCAGGGTTTTTCTACATTTGCAGTTTTCCTCATTAACAAAATCTTGTTGTGCCATTTACTTTATCCTTCCGCATTATAATTGTTTTATTATAATTAAAGTAAATTGCACTTTACGTTAACTCCTTTATACTTGATAGTGATCCTATAGAGTTTGTCAAGTCTGATCCTATTATCAAGTATCACACTTTGTTTGTTCGTATTGTATCGATATCGTATCCATATACAATCACACAAAGTATGAATACAGAAGTTGTTGTATTGTCTTGACTTTGTCTATAGACGATCACACTTGGTAAGAGGACTTATAGGTTGAAACAAAAAGATTGTGGTATATTTCGGTACCCTCGTCTTCTCAGTTAGCCCAAAGGGAATCACTTTAAACTCATAATGGCCTTGATGTGTTCTGAATGCAGTTTTTGGAATGTCTGGCCCATAGGCTCTTATTTGGTGATAACCAGATCTCAAGTCAATCTTGGTAAATATCTTTGCTCCATGCAGTTCATCTAGAAGCTCATCAATGACTGGTATAGGAAACTTGTCTTTGACTGCAATTTCATGAGTCTTCTATAATCAACAGAGAACCTCCATGACTCATCCTTCTTATTGACTAGCAGGATTAGTGATGCAAATGAGCTATGGCTGGGTTGTATGATTCCATTGTGCAGCATTTCTTGAACAATTTTCTCTACCTATGCCTTTTGAACATAAGGACATTTATAAGGTCTTTGGCTAACAGGTTCTATATTGGGTTTAAGGGGAGTTTTGTGATCAATACTCCTAATGGGAGGTAGTTGAGTGGGTTCAGAAAATACATCATTGTATTTAGAGAGTAGGGTGTTGATCTATGGTGGGTTGGAAGTGGTGGTGGCAGCTTGAGTGGAAGTTATTGAAAAAGGCTGGCCAATGATCCCATGAGTGTTTTTCTTGAAGAACTTCTTAACAACACTTGAGATCATTCCCATCAAGGAAGTGTTGTTTGTGGATCCAGTATGAGTTATCTTTTTTCCTTGATGCCTGAATGCAATGCTGAGCTTTGAAAGATCGGAGATCACATATCCTAACCCCTTAGCCAGTTAGCCCCTAAAACCTTATCACATCCCTCAAGAGGTAGTAGCATGATATCTCTTGTGAATGAATGTCCTTGCATCTCTCATCTCAAGATTGTGCACATACCTGAGCAAATTGTTCTTTCTCCATTTGCTACATGTGAGCAGTGGGGTGGATGATACGACCAATCTTCTGATCTAGATCACTATCCATGAAGTTATGAGTACTCCTTATACCAATAAAAATGGAAATTCCATGTTTCTTAATAGTAACAGGAATCCTGATGGTCTCTCAATTACTTCCACCAGTTAGTGCATTTAAAGAAATCTCCATATCTGTCTTTATGGTTGCATTGGAGTCTTCTTCTGTGGGTGTCTCTCCATCTATTTACTCCTCCACTTCTTCACCATTAGCCACTAACATAAATTATGGTTGTTTCTTGCATTAGTGACTAGGCTTGTACTACTCATCAAAATTGTAACACAGTCCTTGTGCTCTCCTAGCACTCATTTGATCTTGAGTAAGTGTTTTTATAATTGGGGCAAATGGATTTTGTATGAGTTGAGGTGTAGATGAGTTCGACTTGCCAGTCATAGCCGATATTGAGTATTGGGATTTGAAGTTGGAGCTCTAGGTCATGTGAAGTTTGAGTTGATGGTATTAAATATGGGGTAGGAAGAAGTATTTGGGTTAATTTTGATTGGTGTCTTTTATGTTCTTGGCTGCATACCCACTACGATCTCTTGCATCTTAGCTAAGTAAAAGGATTTTGATAGGGTGGTTGGATTAACCATCTGTACCGCACTATTAATCTCTTCCTTTAACCCACTTATGAAGCTCAAAACAAAATAATCTTCATTGAGGTGTTTATTTTTGTTTAACATCAAATCTTTTAAAGTCTCAAACAGAGAGTAATATTCTACTCTTGTTACTTAAATAGCTTATTAAAACAACCAACATAGTTGTCATTTGCTAGATCTTCAGATATGAAACAAATATATCTTCAACTAATTCAGGCCAGAGAATCAGTTCCTTAATAGTTTAGTAGTCTAAGAACCAAGAATCAGCTCTCCCATCCAGATACATAGAAGCTATATTCACCTTTTGTGTCTCATCTACCTGATGGAGATAAAAGAATCTTTCACACTTTCTGATCCAAGATCTGTGGTTGTCACCTTCAAATCTGGGAAAATCAAGCTTTGGGTTTTTGAAAGAGCTAGATCTGCCTCTATCAAAAAGATTATTTGTAGTAAAGTTTCCTTCCAGCTCTCTTGGTGTAGGACTGACATTTCTATCTCCAAAGCTCTTTCCCATAGTAAAATGATTTATTAGTTTTTGTAAGGATGCAGTGTTTTGTTTAAGTTCTTCTCTATCACCACAGAGTTCCTCAGTGTTTTGTTTGGTGAGATTCACGAGCTCATATAAAATATCTAAGCTTTGCTTTAATTTTTCTGAGTTTTCTTATGCTATCACTCTCGTATCATGTGCTTCACGTACAAGATGATTACTCAAATCAGTGATTTTCTGCCTTACGTCCTTCATGATGTTGTCAACATCCTTGATAGTTGGTCTAGTCATCGTAACCTACTCTTGATACCAATTGTCCTGAACTGGACAGATTGAATGCAAGAACCCTTATATGTACTTTGAAAATACAGACTATTTTTTATTTCTCATTACTTGGTTCAACATGTTACATCTCTTCCCTTTAAATACCAACACAACCCTAACCCTAATTCTGGCCACGATCCAACGGTCCAGATACTTCCTAATCATTACAATCATAAAAGCACCATTAATGTTACTAACTATTATTTAACCTAACTACTAATTAATTAAAAAAAGACCTGACACTTAATTAATTCAGGTGCCTAAATCCTGGTTGCCCTTTAGTTGGTACGTGACATGTGCTTCCTGTAAGATTCCTACTGCTTCTGTTTTTGTTAGAGCATATCTCGGTTGAACTCACCAAGCGTTGGTATGTCAAGTTTGGTTGTCATATTTTAGTATCAAAACTCATCTAGGGTCGCTTGATTAAATACTAGAGTCGACTTCGTTTAGGTTAGACTAGAAATTCTAGGAATATTGAGACAAACAAGTATTACTCCGAAGACCTGAAAAATGTGAAGAAGTAGCGAACTACAACGACGACATCATCCTTCCACTTGAGTTAGTAATATTGACTTGAACTGTTTCATTCCTAACGTATCTTTCAAGTCGTGATATATTGAAAACATAACTGCGAAGATATATATACTGTACATATTGTATAATACTCTAGTGATGTGACATGGTCATAATTGTATGATCATAGTATTATGGAATTAGACAACGAAGTATAACGCTTATCTTTTGAACTTCGTAGATATGACATCGACATAATCTTGTATATATTATTATGATTATGTGAATGGGTTATGGTGAAGAATTCATCATAGGAAACAATGTTTTACATTTGTTTAAAGGAAGTACATTCATGAACTTGTTTCGTGAATCGAAAGGGAAATCATTAGGTTTATTGGTCTGGCTATTCATTGAAAATCTTTGGAATAATATGTGTGAGATGGTAGAACCGATCTTAACTTAAGTTATGTATCTTGGTATAACTAATCACAATGCCTGACTTATGATTTGTTATGACTGGTTTTTATTAATAGGTTTAACCGATCTTAAGTAATCACCATGTGATGGTATGATCGATCCTTGTAATTGGTGTGACCGATCCTAGTAATTGTTGTGACCGATCATGAGTATGTGTAACATATCCTTGTAATTGGTGTAACCGGTCCTGGTAACTGGTGTGACCGATCACAAGTAATACCCTGTGAATATGGAACAGATCCTTGTAACTGGTGTAACCGATCCTAGTGACTGGTATGACAGAATCACAAGTATTTCCATAATCAGGTATAACCGATCCTAGTGATTGGTAGAACTGATTAAACCCATGTATGTGATTTGGTATTTGATCAATCACATAGTAGTCTTGGAAAACAGGTGAACTAATTCTAAACATTTTTTGAAGTGTGGTATAACCGATTCCAAGAATGCAAATCCATTTAAATATGAAATAAGGATTTGTATTGAAAATATGTCACCATACTTTGAACACGTACAGTAACTCATCATTTATTGTTCAAAGATATTCCTTAGTACTTAAGGAGATCCTGTGCCGAGCTAAATTAAGAATCTTTTAATTAAGGTTTTTGGTTTCGTATGCTTTAATTACCAACAATAAAATGCATATCTCTAGACAATAAAAATTAGTAATGTGCATTTACTAATTGGAGATTTTCTATTGAGATATTTCGGAAATATTGGACAAGCATTTATTGGAATTATGAAAACCGAATTTTTCCATTCATTACTGAAAAGATGAGGGTACCCAAATACACCATAATCTTTAATTTATCCGCCTATAAGTCCTCTTACCGCAAGTGATTGTCTATGGACAAAGTCGAGACAATACTACAAATCGTTATTCACACTTTGTATGATTGTCTATAGATACGAGATCGAGACAATACGACAACCAAAGTGTGATTACTTGATAATAGGTTCGGACTTAACCAAACTCTATAGGATCACTATAAAGTAAAGCGGAGTTAACATTTGAGTATTTTACTTCTAATTATAATAAATAATTATAATTGCGGAAATAGAAAAGTAAAAGACACAACAAGATTTTGTTAACGAGAAAACCGCAAATGCAGAAAAACCCCGGGACCTAGTCCAGAATTGAATACTCTCATAATTAATCCAATATACAAAATCTAAACCAACTTCGTATAGTTGAGACAAAGCAACTACCTCTAGTTCACTTAGTTTCCTCAGTATCCCTGCGCTTCCGACTTCGATGAGTGCAACAATTCCTTTGTATCGTATTCCAAATAGTAAAGGAACAACAAATCTGTTCAGTAACAACTCTATTGATTCTTTAAGATAAGATATCTCAAGTCATATGCAAAGGCTCTTCCGTTTAAGCTAATAAACTCCTTTTCCTGGTTTGATCAATCTAATCTCTATTACCTAAGTAATAAGATTCTGATTTGTAACAATCAAAATAAATCTCAAGAGAACTATTAGGTGTTACCGGTCTCACGCAACTAATCAATCGAATAAATCCGATTCTAGTTGGATCCCAGCCGATCAAGGTTTGTGCGACACACAAAGATATGAAAAACAATAAGAAATCTTCTTCGTCTTCAAATCTTCTTTAATCTTAAATTAAAACCTGCATAACACCACTTGAATCTGTTGTGATCAATCGCGCATAGAACAGAGTTTGTTAATAATTGATTATCACAAGATGTTTTTAGATCTAAAAACAGTTAGAGAAGATTCTCAAGAATAAATAAACTAGGTGTAACCAAAGTTTCAACAATCGTTAGTAAATCAAATCAATCGAAAACTTATAACACTGCAATTATCTAGTTTCCCACCAACGGTACTCGTAGAGCTTCTTGATCCCACAGAAGTCTTTAAACGAGCGGTCGTAAGAGATTTCGCCTAATTAGGGTACTTTCCTCTCCGATTAGACGGCTCCACCAGAAACAACAAAAAGATGAAGTTTGCCTTGTTCTTAGGATAGTTTGCTAGAAATGCAAACTTAGGTATTTATAGACCAAGGATGTCTGGACACCAAGGAATTTTCAAAACCGAAAGTATTCTCAAGATATGCAATAAATGCCCATTCGGTTTTCATAATTCCAGTTAATGCTTTGTCTAATATTTCCCGAAATCTCTCAATAGAAAATCTCCAATTAGTAAATGCACATTACTAATTTTTATTCTCTAGATATATGCATTTAGTTGCTGGTAATTAAAGAATATAAAACTAATAACCTTAATTAAAAGATTCTTAATTTATTTCGGAACAGGATCTCCTTGAGTACTAAGGAATATCTTTGAACAATAAAAGATAAGAGTTACTATACGTGTTCAAAAAATGTTGACATCTCTTCTTTGTAAATCCTCTTTCATATTTACAATCTTGGAATCGATTATACCACACTTCCCAACAAGTTTAAAATTGGTTCATCTGTATTCCAAGATAACTATGTGATTGATCAAATATCAAATCACATCCATGGGTTCAATCGGTTCTACCAATAACTGGGATCGGTTATACCCTAATATGGAAGCACTTGTGATCGGTCACACAAGTTACCAGGACCGGTTACATCAGTTACCAGGATCGGTTCCATTAATTACCAGGACCGGTTACCATATACACATGGTATTGCTTGTGATCGGTCACACTAGTCACTAGGATCGGTTACACCAATTACCAGGATCGGTTACACCAATTACTAGGACCAGTTACACCAATTACAAGGATCGATTACACAACTTCTCTGTGATCGGTCACACCAATTACTAGGATCGGTCACACCAATTACAAATATCGATCATACCATCTCAGGTGATTACTTAGGATCGGTTTCACTAATTTATCAAAACTAGTCATACAAAATCATAAGTCAGGCATTGTTATTAGTTGTACCAAGATACATAACAAAGTTACGATCGGTTCTACCATCTCACACATATTTGTAATCCAAAGATTTGCAATGAATAGCCGTACCAATAAGCCTAGCGATTCCCTTTCGATTCATAAAACAAGTTCATGAATGTACTTCCTTTAAACAAATATAAAACATTGTTTCCTAGGATGAAATCTTCACCTTTACCCATTCACATAATTATAACAACATTCATAAGATTATGTCGATGTCATATCTATGAAGTTCAAAAGATAAGCGTTATACTTCATAGTCTAATTCCCTAATACTATGATCATGTGATCATGTCTCACTACTAGAGTAATATATCCATACACAGCTTCGCAGTTATGTTTTCAATATAGCACGACTTGAAAGATACGTTAGGAATGAAATAGTTCAAGTCAATATTACTAACCTCAAGAGGAAGGATGATGTCGTCGTTGTAGATCGTTACTTCTTCACGTTCTTCAGGTCTTCGAGTAATACTTGTATGTTTCAACATTCCTAGACTTTCTAGTCTAACCAAGACGAAGTTGTCTCTAGTACATAATCAAGCGACTCTTAGATGAGTTTTGATTCACTATAATATGAAAACTAAACTTGACATACCAACGCTTGGTGGGTTCAACCGAGCTATGCTCTAACAATCTCCCCTTTTGTCAATTTTAGTGACAAAACTCTTAATACATATTGATAAACAAATTACAAGAATTCATTATACATACGCTTGATTCCAAGTTTCAATAGCACAATAACCTGCATATATTCAATCAATAAATACCGTTGTTGACATCTACCTAAAGGTAAGATAGGTAGATATTCAATCCGAACATCTTTGTTATTCCACTTTTGTAGTACAGAATGACTACATAGCAATATAATATGTTTCTCCCTCTTAGTCAATGCTTTACTCTTTCGTTAGATATAACGTTTAAGCACAATTGTACTTTCCTTAGTGATTGAAAATATCTTGTTTACTCCATATATTATCCCCATTTTTTTCAAAAAATGACAAAGGTTCGAGCAAATACAAGTCAAACCGAAAGGATCTTAAAAATCTAAAAGACTTGTAAATAACCTATAAGAGTTAAGCACGAAGGTTTCACATACCACTTTTAGACAACCAATATTAAAATCGAAACTACAAGTAATTTAGTTTTAATATGTTATCAAGGAAAACTATTGCTCGAAGCAATCTTCTCTAATAGTTTAACAAATCGACTAAGAAACTTAGTTCCCTTGTTAAACCGATTGTACAAATACAATCGCTTATTTTGATAAGACCAAAATAAAGATCAGAATTAACTTTATTTCTCTCATTAGGTTCTAATTATTCAGAAAATAATTTAGACCTTTCTCTTTTAGACAAGACAATCACTATGTTAGTTAACTAGTTTTTCTTGTCAAGGCATTCGATTAGACTTGAATAACCGAATCCTACAATTTGATAAGTCTAACTAAGATCAGAATTAACTTAGTTTCTCTTATCCGGAATCGAATTGGACTAAACAAATGATCCTGTATTTTTGTTAAGCCATAAAAAATACATACAAACCAAAATAAATTGACTTGCACAATTATTTTCTTAACCGGAAGCAATTGAAACAAACATAGACATTATAGCACTGCAATTGCACCGAAATTTCGTTAAGCAAAAACACTTGATACCCAACAATAAAGAAGATACCAAACAATAAGCCAAATAAATTGACACAATTTTTCTTCACCGGAACAATTGAATCACAGACACACACATCCATACACATCACAATGGAATATATCAATTGTACCGAAATTTTGTTAAGCAAAAGCAAAATATATGCAACATAACACAGGCTTTTCTTAAATAGGAAAACGATTAACTAACAAATTCGTTACCACAGATTTTGCATCCTCTTCTCCCCATAAAGATATATCATTAAGCGCAAGTTCAAATAAGAACTCTCCCCCAGTATGTTGTCATCCTCTCGCAAGAACAAAAGAACAACAACAAGAGCAACCTTTACCAGAGAAAGGTTGAATCGGTTTTTAACTAATGTGTGCCAATAGCAAAAGTTGAGAACCCGAAACACATATGTTTATGCTAAACACAACTCATGTAAACACAAATTGATTAAACATAGTGTGACTTTTCACATATGAGTTTCAATCGGAACACCTTATGATCCTTTGATAAAGCCTACCAACATGGGCTAGAACTTAATCCCGCTAAATCAAAAAGTCACACAAACCATAAGGGTTCACATCATATGAGATCGAATATTAAGGTTATGAAAACCGAAATCAGACATCCCATAAACCGAAAACACATAGCAAAAATATAGACATTCAAGCACAGGCTATGTAATCGGAAACTATCACAAGAAAAATTATAAGACAATAATTTTATTCATAAATAATGATAATTTTATTCAAAAATAGACCTTATACAATAATCGAAATAAATCAAAAACTGATGTCTATTTTTCCTCTAATTGCGTGTCTTGTGATGACCCTTCCTTCACCGATTTCTCCATTGGTGCAAATAGTCTTCTTTCAGGCAAGAAGAATATATATATATAAGATAGGAGAAAATCAAAGGGTGATATAATTTGGTTTATGGAAACCGAATATATTTATCCTGAAAGTGAAAGATATCGATTAAGAGATTATTGTTACCTAAAGAACAAATTTGAAAATTCTGCCCAATTTTATGCCTCCTCACAAACAGATTTTGGGCAACAAGTGAGGATGCATTTTTCAACACAATCAGTGTGTGTTGAGGTGAGGATTAATCTCACCATAGGTAACAAAGACATCCTTAGGATGATTTATGAACACAATAGATTGTGTTTTTTTGTGTTCTTTTTTTCTCTTGTTATTGCAAGAGTCTGCAACTTCTTTTTGAGATCTAATAAACTCATCAGCCTTCAAAATCTTTATGCCCTTAAGAAGTACCTTGATGAATCTATTTTGTTGAATATTTTCATGGAAGATTGCAGTGTGGCTATTTCCTCCACATAAAGAACTTAACATATTGTCAGAAGGATTACCTTTTCCTTTGTTAGCTTCTAACCCTTTTGGTATGTCAACCAATTTTTCTTGCTCATACTTTACCTCTTGAGCTTTATCTGACAGGGATTTTATAAGGTTTTCAAGTTTTAGACTTAATCTTCGACTTTCCTTAATTCCCAACTCAAGTTTTTCTAAACAGTTATTTAGGAGTTGATCAGACTCACAAGATGCATCACTGTTAGAATTAGCAAGAAGAGCATTACAACTTGATATTCCTTCATACGGTTTTTCCTCCGGAATATCATCTAGGGTAGAGATGTAAGCCTTTTTGCACTTCTGAGATTTTCTGCTAGAACAATGTTTTTGCCATATGTCTGAATCTACGGCACTTGAAGCATTGGATTTCTTCATTAACTTTCTCATGACAAAAAGATAATATATCATGATTCGATTTATTTTTCAATAAAACATCCTTAATCCATTGTGTTAGGAGAACAATTGTTGAGTTAAGCTCTTTTTCAACAAGTATTTCATCCTCTTGACAACATTTCTCAGTCAGATTTATACTTACTTCTTTTGAAGATTGATTTGTATTAACTGAGGCATCATATCCAACATTTCGGTTCTTCAGCAGAGTTTCTTTGTCACAGATCTTTAACTTTCCTATAAGAGAGCTTCGAGAAAGTATAGAAAGATTATTGGATTCTATTATGGCATGTTTCTTATACTCGTATCTGGATGATAACGATCTGAGAATCTTGCATACTATTTCCTTTTCAGGTATAGTCTTTCCAAGTGAGAAAGAAACATTGACAATCTCAGAAAGTTTAGAGTTAAACTCCTAGAAGGTATCGTTATCATCCATTTTAAGGAATTCCCATTCATAAGAAAGAGATAGAAGTCGAGCTTCTCTTTCAGAATCATTCCCTTAAAATACAGTCTCAAGAGTATCCCATGCTTCCTTAGAAGTTTCACATGACAGAACATGATGTAAGAGATCATGACTCACTGCATGTATTATGGCATTCAAACCATCAGAATTCTGCTTTACAAGAGCTCTTTCTTCATGTGTATAGAACGCTAAGCATTTAAACTCAGTTTCCGAATATTCCACTTTCGGTCGTTCATATCCTTCTTCGATTAATAGCCAAGTATTAAAATCTCGGGATTGAAGAAAAGATCTCATAGCAGATTTCCATAATGGGTAATTCGTCCCATTAAATCTTGGTGGTACGTTAACTGAATAAGACATAGATTCAATTCTTATAGGTTGGATCGCACCAAACACAGATTGTTAGATCTTTTCGTGTTTGCCTGGTTTGATACCAATTGAAAAGATGAGGGTACCTAAATACACCACAATCTTTAATTTATCCACCTATAAGTCCTCTTACCGAAAGTGATTGTCTATAGACAAAGTCGAGACAATGCTACAAATCGGTATTCACACTTTGTGTGATTTTCTATGGATACGAGATCGAGACAATATGACTACCAAAGTGTGATTACTTGATAATAGTTTCGGACTTAACCAAACTCTATAGGATCACTATCAAGTAAAGCGGAGTTAACGTTTGCGTATTTTAATTCTAATTATACTAAAAAATTATAATTGCGGAAATAGAAAAGTAAAAGACACAGCAAGATTTTGTTAACGAGGAAACCGCAAATGCAGAAAAACTCTGGGACCTAGTCAAGAATTGAATACTCTCAGAATTAAGTCGCTATACAAAATCTAAACCAACTTCGTATAGTTGAAACCAAGCAACTACCCCTAGTTCACTTAGTTTCCTCAGTATCCCTACGCTTCCGACTTCGATGAGTACACGCACTGGAACAATTCCTTTGGATCTTATTCCAAACAGTAAAGTAACAACAAATATGTTTGGTAACAACTCTATTGATTCTTTAAGATAAGATATCTCAAGTCATATGCAAAGGCTCTTTCGTTTAAGCTAATAAACTCCTTTTCCTGGTTAGATCAATCCAATCTATATTACCTAAGTAATAAGATTCGGATTTTTAACAATCAAAATAGATCTCAAAAAAACTATTAGGCGTTACCGATCTCACGCAACTAATCAATTGAATAAATCCGATTCTATTTGGATCCCAGTCGATCAAGGTTTATGCAACACAAAAAGATATAAGAAATAAGAAATCTTCTTCGTCTTCAAATCTTCTTTAATCTTCAATTAAAACATGCACAACACCACTTGAATCTTTTGTGATCAATCACGCACATAATAGAGTCTGTTAACAATGGATTATCACAAGATGTCTTTAGATTTACAAACAGTTCTAAAGATCCCGTCAATGGTTGATCTCAAGTGTTGTTAAAAAGTTATTCAAATAAAACACACATGGGATCATTGGCAAGCATTTTTCAATAACTGCCACTCAAGCTGCCACGACCACTTCCAACCCACTAGAGATCAACACCCTACTCTCTAACTACAATGATGTATTTTATGAACCCACTCAACTACCTCCCACTAGAAGTCTTGATCACAAAATTCCCCTTAAACCCAATACAGAACCTGTTAGCCAAAGACCTTATAAATGTCCATATGTTCAAAAGGCAGAGGTAGAGAAAATTGTTCAAGAAATGCTGCACAATGGAATCATACAACCCAGCCATAGCTCATTTGCATCACTAATCCTACTAGTCAATAAGAGGGATGAGTCATGGAGGTTCTGTGTTGATTATAGAAGACTCAATGAAATTGCAGTCAAAGACAAGTTTCCTATACCAGTCATTGATGAGCTTCTAGATGAACTGCATGGAGCAAAGGTATTTACCAAGATTGACTTGAGATCTGGTTATCACCAAATAAGAGCCTATGGGCCAGAAATTCCAAAAACTGCATTCAGAACACATCAAGGCCATTATGAGTTTAAAGTGATTCCCTTTGGGCTAACTGAGAAGACGAGGGTACCCAAATATACCACAATCTTTTTATTTCAACCTATAAGTCCTCTTACCAAGTGTGATCGTCTATGGACAAAATCAAAACAATACAACAACTTCGATGTTCATACTTTGTGTGATTGTCTATGGATACGAGATCGAGACAATACGACAAACAAAGTGTGATACTTGATAATAGGATCAGACTTAACAAACTCTATAAGATCACTATCAAGTATAACGGAGTTAATGTAAAGTGCAATTTACTTTAATTATGATAAAACAATTATAATGCGGAAAGATAAAGTAAATGGCACAACAAGATTCTGTTAATGAGGAAAACTGCAAATTTAGAAAAACCCCGGGACCTAGTCCAGAATTAAATACTCTCATAATTAAGCCGCTATACAAAATCTACACCAACTTCGTATAGTTGAGACCAAGCAACTACCCCTAGTTCACTTAGTTTTTTCAGTATCCCTGCATTTCTGACTTCGAGAGTCACGCACTGGTACAATTCCTTTTGATTGTATTCCAAACAGTAAAGGAACAAAAAATCTGTTTGGTAACAACTCTATTGATTCTTTAGGATAAGATATCTCAAGTCATATGCAAAGGCTCTTCCGTTTAAGCTAATAAACTCATTTGCCTGGTTAGATCAATCCAATCTATATTACCTAAGTAATAAGATTCGGATTTGTAACAATCAAAATAGATCCCAAGAGAGCTATTAGGTGTTACTAATCTCACGCAACTAATCAATCGAATAAATCCGATTCTAGTTGGATCCCATCCGATCAAGGTTTGTGTACACAACAATATACGAAAACCAATAATAAATCATCTTCGTCTTCAAATCTTCTTTAGTCTTCAATATAACCTGCACAACACCACTTGAATCTCTTGTAATCAATCACACACAGAACGGAGTCTATTAACAATGGATTATCACAAGATGTATTTAGATCTAACAACAGTTCTAAAGATCCCGTCGATACTTGGATCTACTTTGAGTGAATCTTATATCAGAAGAGAAGATTCTCAAGAATAAACAAACTAGGTGCAATAAAAGTTTCAACAACCGTTAGTCAATCAAATCAATTGAAAACTAATAACACTGCAATAATCTAGTTTCCCACCAACGGTACTCGTAGAGCTTCTTGATCCCACAGAAGTCTTTACACGAGCGGTCGTAAGAGATTTCGCCTAATTAGGGTACTTTCCTCTCCGATTAGACGGCTCCACCAGAAACAACAAAAATATGAAGTTTTCTTTTCTCTTAGGATAGTTTGCTAGAAATGCAAACTTAGGTATTTATAGACAAAGGATGTTTGGACACCAAGGAATTTCAAAAACACAAAGTATTCTCAAGATATGCAATAAATGCCCATTCGGTTTTCATAATTCCAGTAAATGTTTTGTCCAATATTTCCTGAAATCTCTTAATAGAAAATCTCCAATTAGTAAATGCACATTACTAATTTTTATTTTCTAGAGATATGCATTTAGTTGCTGGTAATTAAACATATAAAACTAATAACCTTAATTAAAAGATTCTTAATTTATTTCGGAACAAGATCTCCTTGAGTACTAAGGAATATCTTTGAACAATAAAAGATAAGAGTTACTGTACGTGTTCAGAGAATGTTGACATCTCTTCTTTGTAAATCCTCTTTCATATTTACAATCTTGTAATCGATTATACCACACTTCCAGACAAGTTTAGAATTGGTTCATCTGTATTCCAAGACAACTATGTGATTTATCAAATATCAAATCACATCCATGGGTTCAATCGGTTCTACCAATCACTGGGATCAATTATACCCTAATATGGAAGCACTTGTGATCGGTCACACAAGTTACCAGGACCGGTTACATCAGTTACCTGGATCGGTTCCATCAATTACCAGGACCGGTTACCATATACACATGGTATTGCTTGTGATCGATCACACCTGTCACTAGGATCGGTTACACCAATTACCAGGATCGGTTACACCAATTACAAGGATCGATTACATAACTTCTCTGTGATCGGTCACACTAATTACTAGGATCGGTCACACCAATTACAAATATCGAGCCTACCATCTCAGGTGATTACTTAGGATCGGTTTCACTAATTAATCAAAACTAGTCTTACCAAATCATAAGTCAGGCATTGTGATTAGTTGTACCAAGATGCATAACAAATTTACGATTGGTTCTACCATCTTACACATATTGGTAATCTATAGATTTGCAATGAATATCCATACCAATAAGCCTAGCGATTTCCCTTTCGATTCATAAAACAAGTTCATGAATGTACTACTTTTAAACAAATGTAAAACATTGTTTCCTAGGATGAAATCTTCACCTTTACCCATTCACATAATCATAACAACATTTATAAGATTATGTCGATGTCATATCTACGAAGTTCAAAAGATAAGCGTTATACTCCGTAGTCTAATTCCCTAATGCGGTGATCATGTGATCATGTCTCACTACTAGAGTAATATATCCATACACAGCTTCGCAGTTATGTTTTCAATATAGCACGACTTGAAAGATACCTTAGGAATGAAAAAGTTCAAGTCAATATTACTGACCTCAAGAGGAAGGATGATGTCGTCGTTGTATCTCGTTACTTCTTCACGTTCTTCAGGTCTTCGAGTAATACTTTTATGTCTCAACATTCCTAGACTTTCTAGTCTAACCTAAATGAAATTTTCACTAGTACATAACCAAGCGACTCTTAGATGAGTTCTGATTCACTAAAATATGACAACCAAACTTGACATACCAACGCTTGGTAGGTTCAACCGAGCTATGCTCTAACAATTGCATATCTTGAGAATATTTTCGGTTTTGGAAATTCCTTGATGTCCAAACATCCTTGGTCTATAAATACCTAAGTTTGCATTTCTAGCAAACTATCATAAGAGCTAGGAAAACTTCATTAATTGTTGTTTCTGGTGGAGCCGTCTGTTCGGAGAGGAAAGTATCCCCATTAGGTGAAATCTCTTACGACCACTCGTTTAAAGACTTCTATGGGATCAAGAATCTGTACGAGTACAATTGGTGGGAAACTAGATAATTGCAGTTTATTAGTTTTCAATTGATTTGATTGACTAATGGTGTGAGTTCAACTTTGTTGTAGTAATAGGTTCGTAAGACTTGTGAAAGCAATTGATTTTAGACTTATTTAAACTAAAAGTAGAGAAAATTTAAATCCAAATTTGTTTTTGTTTTTTTTAAGATTGAAAATAACCAAGACACTAGATTCCACTATTACACATGAATGAATGATGGAAAAAATTCCAAAACTCTAATTATTTTTAAAATCTCTTTTTCTTAATTCACAAATTATCATGCATATTTTCAAACATTAATTGTATCCCTTAAGCATAGATTATCTAACCAAAGTATAACCTATCTAATTGAATCACAACTAATTAGGAAAAATTATGCAAACAATTAAAATTCTACAAAGTAGTGATTGAGTGAATTATAAAATACAAATTAGAGAAAAATAGAATAGTTACCAATTATTCATGCATAAATAGCTTCCTCCGTGCCTTGATTACGCGAGAATTAGCTCATCATTATCATGGAAACATGCTCAAAATTTATCTTATTTAATGCTCAAAAATGGTTCACAAATGATGAAATGGGAGAAAAAATGAATAAAACCGGGTTTTGTAACACTTATATTTTTTACAAAATCAATTGTTACAGAAAACGATAAAGGAATACCGTTACTGGCACTGTTGAAGAACGACGGTCTTTAAGGGTCTTATGTTCTTCGTACCTTCTTCACCAGCAGAAAAATTGTTTTTCCTGTAACTTTTTTTTCTCGATTTTTTATGCTCTAAACATCTCCCTATTCTCTCCCTGAACTCCCCCTCCTTCTATGAGTCTCCTACAGCCTTTATATAGTCACAGGATCAAGAATACATTCGTAATAACTCAAAAATCTTCTCGATATCCAACCAATAACTCATGAATATTTTCTTTTCTGTTTTATGTTCTCACGCATCTTTTCGCAGTATACACGCTCCAACACTTCCTTGTTTGACTCCTACACACTTCCGCAGCAACCAAACTCTTTCAAAACTCAATCCATGCACGTTCAAACACGCTGTATTCCGAGGTTGCATATTTTCTTCCCGACGAAAATTCAGCCCAACTGAACGCATTAGAACACTCATACCACCATTGTTTGGGAATATCACGTTCATCCCAATCAAAATCAGTGATTGAATCTCACTGAAACTCCTCCAAAAATCCAACAGAAAATTCCGCAGAAAAATGGAATTTTTCCCGCCAAAATTATTTTTCAAACGATGAAGAATGGTGTCCCCCTAACCAGACCGGGGGTGCGAATAGCAGGTACCCAACTGAGGTGCCCCTTATCCAAACTGAGATCCCGAATAACAAATGTCCCTTGGGTGCCTTTAGACAACTTTTCGAGCCAATTTTTTCCAAAAATGTTTATTGCCCAAAAATACCTACAAACACATAAAACACCATAATAAGTACAAAAATGGGTACTAACAATATATACAATAGAGATGAAAATAGACACATAAATGCGTCTATCAAATTCCCCCAAACTTATTATTTGCTAGTCCCGTGCAAATTTAATCTACAAAATAAAATCCTAACTCACTGTCGCAGGCATCGCGATTGCACTTAGCGTGTGCAACAAGCCTTTGAACCCCTAGGTGGCCCTAGTGGGTGAGTTATAGTTTCGGGAGGGTTTACCAGAGGTGTACCCACAAAACCTTTACTCCAGACCCTAGCTATCTACGCAGAACCTTGAAATGGCACTAAAGAACCTCCTTGGTTGGCATACTTATTGATTACGGGAGGAAGTACCCTGATGTGAAATTCCAATTGTTGTACACGAGTTTGCACTCAAGCATACTAAAATTCGTATATAAGTGACAGAGCTCTACTCAGATAGTTTCACTATGGACATCAATATCCGGAGTCAACAAATCACATGGATAGATTAAGAGATGGATATAGAAAAACGTAGATGGTTTTGATGTTGACTAGGTGAACGGTGTTTTCTCATATCTGTCTGAAGGCCTCCGCCAAGATGAACCTATCCTAATGGACTGAGATACCGGTCTGACTAATATCAACACAACTGGCATATACAAGGGGACCAGTGGTCAATAACCCTAATTCTAGATCAACTCGTCTGGCATATACAAGGGAACCAGCGGTCGATTTATTGAACACACATTTATTATTTATTTATTTAGAACTAACAACATGATTAGATCTTGTGGATCCAAGCGCATGCTTTCTTATCAGCAGATTATATGGTAATTCCCGTGGATCCTGCATTCCACGCTTGTTTAGGCGACGGAGACAGGGAGAACACACACATATTGCTATCCAAGTGTTAAAATTTATTCCGATTGGTCTATTGGTCTGGTCTTTTCTTTTCTTTCTTTTTTGTATCTCAATCACTCTATTACACCCTAGCAGTGGTAACAACTTGAATCGTGAGCCCCACCTAATCACTTAGAGAAACATATTTTAAAAAGAAAATAAAAATAAAAACAGAAGTGAAAAGGACTCAACGAGATATGGCGAAACTATCATGTTATTTCTAACACCTTAGCTCTGTGCTTTTACGAATAGACTCTTATAGATGTTTCCATCTACTCAGATTGGTTCCTCAACTCCTAAAACCAAAATGCTTCCATCCACTTAGATTGGTTAGTGCCATCCTTAATAGGCATAAATTTCTAGGCTATGGAGTTTATTGCAACTAAAAAGTTTTTCCCATACCCCCAAACTTAAATCTAACATTGTCCTCAATGTTTCTAATGAAAGAGCAGTACCAAAAATAACACAAAAATAAGTTGGAAAGATAGTACCTGGGTGAAGAGAGAAATCAAAAACTAATATACAACATACAATGACCCCGATGGTCAATCAAGGGTAAGCAGGGTCCTCCAGAGGGACCTCCTCAACATCACCTGTAGGAAAGGGCTCTAAAAAGGGTTTCAATCTCTGACCGTTAACCTTCTAAGAACTATCCGGTGTCTCGATCTCAACAGCTCCATGAGGAAAAACAGTACGGACCACAAAAGGACCGGTCCACCGAGAGCGCAACTTCCCGGGAAATAGATGCAAACGAGTGTCATACAGAAGAACTTTTTGACCTGGAGAAAATGACTT
>JAJJMB010017752.1:2805841-2848647 GCA_023531105.1 Papaver atlanticum | reverse complement strand
TTACGGTTTTTGGGACCTGTAAAGTCTTAATAAGGTCAACTTTGGCTTTATCTACCTCTATACCCTTAGATGATACGATATGCCCTAAAACAATTCCTGAACGAACCATGAAAATACATTTCTCCCAATTAAGCATTAAATTCTTCTCCTTACACCTAGTCAAAACTAATGACAGATGATGCAAGCACTCATCAAAAGACGAACCAAATACTGAAAAATCATCCATAAAGACCTCTAAGAACCATTCTACCATGTCAGAAAATATGTTCATCATACAACGCTGAAAAGTTGCAGGGGCATTACAAAGCCCGAAAGGCATGCGTCTATACGCGAAGGTACCAAAGGGACAGGTAAAAGTAGTTTTTTCTTGGTCTTCAGGGGCAATAACGATCTGATTATATCTGGAATAGCCATCTAAGAAGCAGTAGTGACTATGTCCAGCTAATCTCTCTAGCATTTGGTCGATGAAAGGAAGGGGGAAGTGGTCCTTCCTAGTGACCTTGTTCAATTTCCTATAGTCAATACAAACACGCCAAACCGTGGTCACTCGAGTTGGGATTAACTCATTTTTTTCATTCTGGACTACAGTAATACCGGATTTCTTGGGGACAACCTGAACAGGGTTGACCCACTTGCTGTCTGAAATAGGGTAGATAATGCCTGCATCTAACAACTTAAGAACCTCGGTTCGAACTACCTCTTTCATATTAGGGTTTAGTCGACGTATCATCTCCCTAAAAGGTTTGGTATCTTCCTCTAAATAAATCTGATGCATACAAATGGTAGGACTTATACCCTTAATGTCTGCTATGGTCCATCCTAAAGCTTCCTTGTTGTCTTGAAGAACGATTACTAACCTACTTTCCTGATCACTATCCAAGTTGGATGCTACAATCACAGGTAAAGTTTCAGCTGGGCCTAAAAACACATACTTCAAGGAATCTGGTAATGGTTTAAGGTCCAACTTAGGAGGCTGTCCTAACGAAGAAACTATAGTAGACTCAGAAACTGGTAGTGGTTCGAACTTAGGTTTCCAAACATTACTAGTGTCCAACAAAGGGGTTGAATCTAACAAAGCATTCACCTCATTAATTACATTATCATCATCAAAATCAATCCCAAAGTGGGCTAGACATTTCTCTAGTGGATCTTCTAACAAAGTGTTTTGTAATGACTCCTCGACTAATGTTCCTATCATGTTGACCTCTTCTATGCTCGAGTCATCTAGTTCAGAGGGTAGCTTACTAATATGAAAAATGTTCAGCTCAATGGTCATGTTACCAAAAGACAGATTCATAATACCGTTTCGACAGTTGATGATCGCATTAGATGTAGCTAAAAACGGGCGACCTAGAATTACCGGTATCTGGTTCTCTAGGTCAGGGACAGGTTGGGTATCTAGGATAACAAAATCCACTGGATAAATAAACTTGTCGACCTCAATAAGAACATCCTCGATCATACCACGAGGAATTTTTACGGACCTCTCAGCTAACTGAAGTGTTATCTGGGTAGGTTTCATCTCACCAAGTCCTAGCTTAAGGTACACAGGGTATGGGAGTAAGTTCACACTGGCTCCTATGTCAAGCAGTGCTTTCTCAACACGGTATTTCCCTATTGTACAGGCAATGGTAGGGGAACCTGGGTCTTTATACTTAGGAGTAGTATTATTCTGAATAATAGAACTCACATGACTAGCTAGGAAGGATTTCTTATGGACACCGAGCTTACGCTTTCGCGTACACAAGTCCTTAAGGAACTTGGCATAAAGAGGAATCTGCCTAATTGCATCTAATAATGGAAGGTTGATAGTTACCTTCTTAAAAACCTCCAAAATGTCATTAAAAGTGGACTCCTTCTTAGTTGGTACCAGCAATTACGGGAATGGGGCTCTGGGAACAAAGTTTGGCTTATCAGGGGCCTTATTAGTCTCCTTAGAGGTTCCATCAATCTCTTCAGCTTCTGATTCAGAAGGGTGAACTACAGCATGTTCACTATCAGGCATGGCAACCTTATTGTCTATTTCTCTACCACTCCTAAGGGTTTTGATTACATTCACATGATCAGATGATCTTCCTCCTATTTCATGAACTCCTCTAGGATTAGGTTGAGTCTGACTAGGAAAACTCCCATTATCTCTCTCACTTAGAATCTTAGCCATTTGACTAACTTGAAGTTCTAACTTAGCAAGAGACTTGGCATTATGTTGAAAATTCTTCTTGGTTTCCTCTTGAAAACTTTCCTGGTTCTTTAGTAATACTTCTTGGGTCTTTACGAACATGTCCTGGCTCCTTTTTAATAAACTAAGAGATTCCTCTAAGCTAGTTATTCTATTCTCAGAAGGGTTCTGGAACTGGGCTTGACCTGAAGGGTTCTTATTATAACCAAAACCTGGGGGAGGCTGAGAATTACTAGACTGGCCTTAACTCTGTCCTTTAGACCAAGAGAAATTAGGATAGTTTCTCAAACCAGGGTTGTAGGTCTCTGAGTAGGGGTCAAACTTCTGTCGGTTTTCAAATCTAGCATTGTTATAGACAGCATGGGCTTGCTCTTCACTATCCTGACCTTCCCAAAACGAGTTACTGGGTTCTATTCCACAACTAGAGACTTGAGAGGCTCTAATCCTATTATCAGGTTCAACAAAAGACCTATGTTTAGACTGATTCAATTCCAAAGCTTCTAACCTTCTAGACAAAGCAGTAAACTTAGCATCAGACCCAAAGCCTATATCAACCACATTGGTGCTACTTCTATTGATCAAGAGTCTTTTAGGGGGTTCAACACAAGACTCCCACTATTGGGATTTTTCAGCGACATCTTCTAAGAAGGAAAACGCATCATCAGCATTTTTACTAGTGAACTCACCAGCGCACAAAGACTCGACCGTGGCTTTGGTCGAATAATCTAAACCATCATAAAGAATCCCTACTAGTTTCATTTTGTCAAACCCATGGTGAGGACATTGGGATAAGAGATCATTGAATCTCTCCAAAAACCTATAAATAGATTCTCCCTCTTGTTGAACACTAGCACTAATTTTCTGCCTAACAACTACAGTTTTATACTTAGGGTAGAATTTAAAATAGAAGGCATCAATAAGTTCCTGCCATGTTTTTATGGATTCAGATGGTAGGTTGTTCAGCCAGGTCTTGGCTTTATCTCTCAGGGAAAAAGGGAACATCCTAAGTTTCAAGACTTCTTCACTAAGGTCTTTAATATTAATTGTTCCACAAATTTCTTCAAAGTCCCTAATGTGAAAGTAAGGGTTTTCATCATCTTTTCCTAAGAATATAGGGATCATCTGAAGAATACCAGGTTTCAACTCATAACTAGCCGTAGAGGCTGGCAACTTAATGCACGATGGTCGGTTGGTCCTAGTTGGGTACATGTACTCCTTCAAAGTTGTCATTGTTGGCACAGTAAAAATCCTAGGGGTGAATTCCTCACTAAGACTTAAATTCTCAAAATTGAAGTTTCCAAAAACAGGGCTCTCCAAAGAGGAGTCTTCGAGCTCCCCGTCTTCAAAAGAATAACCTCTAGGCTCGTCACTAATCAAACGGCCAAAAGTGTCTCTTTTCCAAGCACGCTCACTAATGGACTTGAGCGATTTTGGCATACACTAAGAAAAATAAAAATAAAAATCCTAAAGAAGGGAGGTCCTAAGGAAACACACAGCAGGCTGACTCCACCAAAGCAAACCTAAAAATTTCTAGCAAACAACAAGCATGATGGCTCCACTTAGATTGTTTCTAGACCAGCTGTTAATCTTTCGAAAAGGAATTTGTTACAATTTAAGTAAACCTCTCTGGATCTATCCGAATAAAGTGAGTCGAAGAGAAGTAGGGGAAGCTCAGAGGAGCTTTGATACCCCCACCTCTTTGGAAACGCTTCCCTGGGTTACAAGGCGGCTCTAATCGACTCACAGTAATCTTCCTGAACTTCAAAGTATGCTTAAAAGAGTAACCAATATTTTTCGAACGACTTTCCTATTAAGCTCGTTACCCTATAGGTCTCGTTCTAGTCAATATTTTAGGTTTGGGTTCGCGTAGGTTATGTTTTCCTAAGGCGGGCAAGAAGAGAACGGTGATGAAATCCGAACCCTTATCTTATATGGCCAGTCCTTGCCCTTTACTAGGAAATTAAAGTCCGTATTCAGTCCTCAACATATATTCACCTTAAGGCAGACAGTAAACCCGCTGACAGGGGATTCGCGGGTGTTTCGAAAATCTTACCTCCCGTACCAGACGGGCGAAGAACCGCTGAAGTCGACTCGGGCCACGACTCCTATGTCGTGTACGAACCCGAGGGGCCGAGACGATATCGTAATCGTCGTCCTTCCCTGCAAACAGTTTATATTTAAAACTACCCTTCCGTAGGGTTTTAAAAATAAAAATAATGTCCAAGTGTTCAAATGTCCCAAAAATAAAAATAACAAACAAAAATAAAGCCCTATATACAGTTTCTAAAAATAAAATCTAAAGAAAATCTAAGAAATAAAAACTAAAATAAAAATAAAATCTAAAAACCTAATAAAATAAAATAAAATAAAATCTTTGTCTTTCTTTCCCTTTTCTTTTAGCTTTTATCTTTGGCTCAAATTCTTTTCGGTCCAAACTCCAACCCTGTAGCACAAAGAAATATAACCAAGGAAACGTAAAATAGAACAAAGAGAAAATAATAAAAATCTAAAAAAAAATAAAATAATAATAATAATAAATCTAAAAACTCTAACTTAAAAACAAGTCCGCGTCGGCGGCGCCAAAAATTGGTGTGGTTTCAACTTTGTTGTAGTAATGGGTTCGTAAGACTTGTGAAAGCAATTGATTTTTAGACTTATTTAAACTAAAAGTAGAGAAAATTTAAATACAAATTTGTTTTTGTTTTTTTTAAGATTGAAAATAACCAAGACACTAGATTCCACTATTACACATGAATGAATGATTGTAAAAATTCCAAAACTCTAATTATTTTTAAAATCTCTTTTTCTTAATTCACAAATTATCATGCATATTTTCAAACATTAATTGTATCCCTTAAGCATAGATTATCTAACCAAAGTATAACCTATCTAATTGAATCACAACTAATTAGGAAAAATTATGCAAACAATTAAAATTCTACAAAGTATTGATTGAGTGAATTATAAAATACAAATTAGAGAAAAATAGAATAGTTACCAATTATTCATGCATAAATAGCTTCCTCCGTGCCTTGATTACGCGAGAATTAGCTCATCATTATCATGGAAACATGCTCAAAATTCATCTTATTTAATGCTCAAAAATGGTTCACAAATGATGAAATGAGAGAAAAAATGAATAAAACCGGGTTTTGTAACACTTATATTTGTTACAAAATCAATTGTTACAGAAAATGATAAAGGAATACCGTCACTGGCACTGTTGAAGAATGACGGTCTTTAAGGGTCTTATGTTCTTCGTACCTTCTTCACCAGCAGAAAAATTGTTTTTCCTGTAACTTTTTTTTCTCGATTTTTTATGCTCCAAACATCTCTCTATTCTCTCCCTGAACTCCCCCTCCTTCTATGAGTCTCCTACAGCCTTTATATAGTCACTGGATCAAGAATACATTCGTAATAACTCAAAAATCTTCTCGATATCCAACCATTAACTCATGAATATTTTCTTTTCTGTTTTATGTTCTCACGCATCTTTTCGCAGTATACACGCTCCAACACTTCCTTGTTTGACTCCTCCATACTTCTGCAGCAACCAAACTCTATCAAAACTCAATCCATGCACGTTCAAACATGCTGTATTCCGAGGTTGCATATTTTCTTCCCGACGAAAATTCAGCCCAACTGAACGCATTAGAACACTCATACCACCATTGTTTGGGCATATCACGTTCATCCCAATCAAAATCAGTGATTGAATCTCACTGAAACTCCTCCAAAAATCCAACAGAAAATTCCGCAGAAAAATGGGATTTTTCCCGCCAAAATTATTTTTCAAACGATGAAGAAGGGTGTCCCCCTAACCATACCGGGGGTGCGAATAGCAGGTGCCCAACTGAGGTGCCCCTTATCCAAACTGAGAGTCTGAATAACAAATGTCCCTTGGGTGCCTTTAGACAACTTTTCGAACCAATTTTTTCCAAAATTTTTTATTGCCCAAAAATACCTACAAACACATAAAACACCATAAAAAGTACAAAAATGGGTACTAACAATATATACAATAGAGATGAAAATAGACACATAAATGCGTCTATCAACTAACGGTTGTTGAACTTTGATTGCACCTAGTTTGTGTATTCTTGAGATTCTTCTCTTTTGATATAAGATTCACTCAAACTAGATCGAAGTGTCGACGGGATCTTTAGAACTATTTGTAGATCTAAAGACATCTTATGATAATCCATTGTTAACTGACTCTGTTCTGTGCGTGATTGATCACAAGAGATTCAAGTGGTGTTGTGCAGGTTATTGAAGATTAAAGAAGATTTGAAGACGGAGAAGATTTCCTATTGGTTTTCGTATCTTGTGAATTGTGTGCACAAACCTTGATCGGATGGGATCCAACTAGAATCAGATTTATTCGATTGATTAGTTGCATGAGATCAACATTCTAAATATATCTCTTTGAGATTTATTTTAATTGAGTGCGAAACTATACTTGACTATTTCGGCATTTCAAGTTAGATTGATCTAACCAGACAAAGGAGCTTATTAGATTAAATATAAGAGCCTTTGTCAACGACTCATCTATATCTTGTGGCAAAGATTGATTAGAGTGGTTACCAAACAAATTCTTCCTTTGCTGTTTGGAATACGATCCAAAGGACTTGCTATTCACGTGCGTGACTCTAAAAGTTTAAGGCGCAGGGATACTGAGGGAACTAAGTAGCTAGGGGTAGTCTGCTTGGTCTCAAGTATACGAAGTTGGTTTTGATTTTGTATAGCGGCTTAATTCTGAGAGTATTCAAAACTAGAATAGGTCTCGGGGTTTTTCTGCATTTGCGGTTTTCTCGCTAACAAAATCTTGCTGTGCCATTTACTTTACTTTTCCGCATTATAATTGTTTTATTATAATTAAAGTAAATTGGAATTTACGTTAACTTTGTTATACTTGATAGTGATCATATAGATTTCGGTTATTACCGAACCTATTATCAAGTATCACACTTTGTTTGTCGTATTGTCTCGATCTCGTATCCATATACGATCACACAAAGTGTGAATACCGAAGTTGTTGTATTGTCTCGACTTTGTCCATAGACGATCACACTTGGTAAGAGGACTTATAGGTTGAAACAAAAAGATTGTGGTATATTTGGGTACCCTTGTCTTTTCAATTGGTATCAGAGCAGGCAAACACGAAAATATCTAACAATCTTCGTGAATACTGCATGAATTTTTCTCTTGATAACAACTCTAATATCTGTATAAACAAGGATGTATCGTATACAGATATTGTTTCTAGAGAAAAACAAATGGCTAATAATGATGAATTACCCAAAATTCTAATTGGATATACAACATTTTCTAATCCCATGAGTACTTTCGGATATAGGCCAACTAGTCCATTTAAAGAATGGGTTTCGGATCCATGGTCTAACTTTAGAACTGATCCATATGAAACCGAATTTGAACCGACACATATTTCGGTGATAATAACGAACAGTGAAAATTCTTCTCTTATTATCTCTTCTTCAAACAGTCCGAAAGAAAGAGAAAAGTTCGATTCAAAATAAAAAATCAATAAGATTTTTGATTCTCTCTTGAATTCGAAACAGAAATTTGGTTCATTCCCACTCAATCGTCAAAGGGTACTTGCAATTTTCTCCAACTTCAGTTCACAAGGAGAAGTTCGAACATCAACAGACACTTTTAGTTGTAAGTTTCTTCTACTCTTATTCAAATTTGTAAGTTCTTTCAAAAATCCTAGTAACATGCATAATAGGAATTTTACTAGAAGATAAGCTTTGAATCAAACCCATAGAAGAGATACACCAAATTTCACTTTCTCTAATGAAATTTTTTATTCTCTGCCAACACTTATTTTCGATATCAACTCCGAACTTTATTTTGTTAATCAAGATTGCTTTGATAAATATGTATCAATTCATGACAAGAATATTATTGTTGAGAAGAAATTCATACATGTTGATCTTCCAGAATATATGAGTCTGTATCACAGCCGTGACGACTGGGGTGACATTCACACCGGTAACTATACTGGTCTCCTAGCCTTGTTAGGGAATTTTATGGTAATATGTATGCTATGGATGCTCAAAGATGTAAGTTTTTCACTATGGTTCGGAGACGATGCTTTGAAGTGAATAGAAACGTAATTGCCTATCTTATGGTTTGCAATCCCGGGAATGCGTGATTTCAACAAAGAGCATATTGCAGAGGTTCTTGATGGAAAAAGATGGGGGAACAGCCTTTGTATTAGTGATATTCCATAACATCTCAAGTTCTTAGGAAAACTTGTTGTACCCAATTTGGCTCCTAGCGAAATGCACAAAGTGATGTGGAGTCGTGACATGACATAATTAATCTATACTATGGTAATATATACTCCTAAATTTGAATTTTGTGGTTTTATTTCAGATAGATGATAAGAATCTGGAATAGTGGAAAAAGCATGGGTTTTCCATGTCTTATCGCTAGAATTTGCAGTGTCTTTGAAATTGGTGCCAATGATTCTCAAAAACTTGTACCAAAACCACATAATAGTTCTATTATCAATAGAATGAGAAGACAAAGTCATGCTGGAACAACCACAAGTGTTTCTCCTAGTACTCCTATGCAAGATTTTGATCTTGAAACCTTTTATCGAAGGATTAGTAGGAGGAATGACTGCCTCGAGCGCCAAGTTACTTTTGCATCAAAAAAGTTTCCAGAACTTATTGAAGACCTTACACTGATTGCTCAGGATTACAAAGACACAGAATCTGAAGAAGACTTTGGCCTGAGCGACACCAGCTCAAGCTCTTAGATTTCTTTGTCCTAAATTGTTGAAACTAGTTTACAATCTTAGGACTAGTCTATCTTTTGAATTTTTATGTTTAAGGTGTTGTAAAACTTTTAAGTTTTGTTTATGTTGGACTTATTTAACATGATGTGTTTCTGTTAATGATGCAGTTTAATTTATTGATCTATTCATACTTTATGCATTGTTCGTTTAAAATTATGTAGCACTAGAGGCTATTCAAAATGAAAATGGTTTAAAAAACTATTTGGTTTATGGGATGTCTGATTTCGGTTTTCATTAACCTTAATATTCGATCTCATATGATGTGACCCTTATGGTTTATGTGGATTTTTGATTTAGCGGGATTAAGTTCTAGCCCATGTTGGTAGGTTTATCAAAGGATCATAAGGTGTTCCGATTGAAACTCATATGTGAAAAGTCACAATATGTTGAATTAATTTATGTTTACATGAGTTGTGTTTAGCATAACATATGTGTTTCAGGTTTTCAACTTTTGCTATTGGCACGCATTAGTTAAAACCGATTCAACCTTTCTCTGGAAAAGGTTGCTTTTGTTGTTATTTTTTGTTCTTGCGAGAGGATGACAACACACTGGGGAGAGTTCTTATCTGAACTTGCACTTAATGATATATCTTTTTGGGGAGAAGCGGCTGCGGAATTTGAGATAACAAATTTGTTAGTTAATCATTTTCCTGTTTAAGAAAAGCCTGTTTGTATTGCATATATTTTTCTTTTTCTTAACAAAATTTCAGTACAATTGATAGATTCCATTATATTGTGTATGGATGTGTGTTTGTGTGTGTGTGTGTGTGTGATTCAATTGTTTCCGGTTAAGAAAAACGGTGTCAATTTATTTGGCTTATTGTTTGGTATCTTCTTTATTGTTGGGTATCAAGTGTTTTTACTTAACGAAATTCGGTGCAATTGCGGTGCTATAATGTTTATGTTTGTTTCAATTGCTTCCGGTTAAGAAAATAATTGTGCAAGTCAATTTATTTTGGTTTGTATGTATTGTTTATGGCTTAACAAAATACGGGTTCGTTTGTTTAGTCCAAATTAATTACGGATAAGAGAAACTAAGTTAATTCTGATCTTAGTTAAACTTATCAAATTGGAGGATTCGGTTATTCAAGTCTAATTGAATGCCTTGACAAGAAAGACTAGTTAACTAACCTAATGTTTGTCTTGTCTAAAGGAAAAAGTCTAAGTTATTGTCTGAATAATTAGAGCCCGATGAGACAAATAAAGTTAATTCTGATCTTTATTTGGTGTTATCGAAATAAGCGATTGTAAATATACAATCAGTTTAACAAGGGAATTAAGTTTCTTAGTCGATTTGTTAAACTATTTGGGAAAATTTCTTTGGGCAATTGTTTCCTTGTTAACATATTAAAACTAAATTACTTGTAGTTTTGGTTTTAATATTGGTTATCTAAAGTGGTATGTGAAACCTTCGTGCTTAAGTCTTATAGGTTGTTTACAAGTCTTTTAGATTTGTAAGATCTTTTCGGTTTGTCCTTTACTTGCTCGAACCTTTGTCATTTTGTGACAAAAATGGGCAGAAACATATGGAGGAAACAGGTGATTTTCAATCACTAAGGAAAGAACAATTGTGCTTAAACGTTATATCTAACGAAAGAGTAAAGCATTGACTAAGGGGGAGAAACATGACATATTGTTGTTGTAGTATTTCTGACTACAAAAATGGGAATAACAAAGATGTTCGGATTGAATATTTACCTAACTTACCTTTAGGGGAGTAAAAGTTTTTGTTATTCAAATGTCAACAGTTGTATTTATTGATTGAATATATGCAGGTTATTATGTTGTTGAAACTTGAAATCAAGCGTATGTAAAATGAATTCTTTTGTAATTTGTTTTTCCATATGTAATAAGAGTTTTGTCACTAAAATTGACAAAGGGGGAGATTGTTAGAGCATAGCTCGGTTGATCTCACCAAGTGTTGGTATGCCAAGTTTGGTTTTCATATTTTAGTATCAAAACTCATCTAGAGTCGCTTGATTAAATACTAGAGTCAACTTCGTTTAGGTTAGACTAGAAAGTCTAGGAATGTTGAGACATACAAGTATTACTATGAAAACCTGAAGAATGTGAAGAAGTGGCGAACTACAATGAAGACATCATCCTTCCACTTGAGGTTAGTAATATTGACTTGAACTGTTTCATTCCTGACGTATCTTTCAAGTCGTGTTATATTGAAAACATAACTGCGAAGCTGTATATACTGTAGATATTGTATAATACTCTAGTAATGTGACATGGTCATAATTGTATGATCATAATATTAGGGAATTAGACTATTGTTAGAGCATTGCTCGGTCGAACTCGCAAGCGTTGCTATCTCAAGCTTGTTTGTCAAGTTTAGTTGCCAAAACTGTAAGTCTTGATTTCTAGTCTATCTACGGTTAAGTCTCGGATAAGGATAGATTGTGTAGTTGAGCTTTAAATTTCACGGCGCTCATCACGAGATTGTGGAACTTCATCAACAAAAGGTATGTGAAGACTTGAACTCATCTATCACTCAGAACGTCTATTTCTACTCTATCTCCTTCTTGAGACAAAAGTCGTATAACGATATAATTTTTAGTTTATACACTTTTGATATTTCGAGATGAGTTTAACTCGCTTACATATTTCTCGAAATATGTGTTGGTAAGCTTTTGCTTTAACCAAGTTCATCTTATGTTCTTGACGCAAGTCAAAAGATGATCATGTGGAAATCGCCTTGTAACATCTTACATGATTTGTGTGAGACAGTCATTTGATGTAGACTCGGAATATTTCGTATTGATCATTCGATCACTTGAAAATTGCTTTGAAGCTAATAGTTTGTGTGAGACAGCTATTCCCGTCTTCCGAGAATGTTTTAATGATTGAAAATGGAGTTTAGAACGATTAACCATGATTGGATATAGCATAGTGTACGTACTTGCATATATGTTGTCCATATCCGAAACCATGGTATGCATACCCGTATGCGTACTGCTTGGTTTGGTGAAAGTCCGGGAACCATGGTATGCATACCCGTATGCGTACTGATTTGTTTTGTGAAAGTCCGGGAACTTAAGTATGCATACAGGTATGCGTACTGTCGTAAGTTCAAGTTTCGGAATTTCAACTGAGGTTGGAGGTATGCGTACCGGTATGCGTACTGGCGAACCCAAACTCAGTCCGGCTACTTAGGTATGCGTACCTATATGCGTACCTGAGTAGGTTAAATTCTAAAATCGGTTTATTCATGAACTAGTACATTTATATATTAAGGAATGCAATCTTTTGCAAACCGTGGCTATAATGTTCATGAATTGATTCATGTGAATCAAAATCGATTTTTCTTCGATTGTGTATTATATACTTCTACGAGAATATAAACAATTGAACAACTCCATAACTAGTTTCATTTGAGTCATTTGAACTAGTTGTGATTGAGATGAACAAGGTTAGTAAGAAAGTATTCATATGGCTAACTTCGGTTAACTATTGTTGAACCAACCGTGTGCACTTGTTTAGGTACGGTTATCCTTATCTAAATGAAAGCACATTTCATTTGTGTATAACAAGCTAAGTTCGATCTAACGGTTGAAAGATATTAGCTTGAATCTAATCAGGTTTTCTTCTAACGGTGAATATTGAATGTTTTGTTACCAAGGTAACTTAGATTGCAAACCCTGATTTGAAAATTATATAAAGGAGAACTCTAGCAACTGGGAAACCTAATGGGTACATTATTTATATGTCCTTACTTTTGAAACCCAATAAATATATCCTTATACAACAATAAATATATCCCTACTTTTTAATAACCTTATACGTTTAATATTAGATTACCTTAATACCCTCACTCATATAATATTATTTTTTTATTTTCAAAATGGAACAAATTTCTTCCTCTACCACTTCACCCGCACCACCACCACCACCACTAACATTCAACCACCATTCCACCACTAACCTTCAACGACCACCACCACTCCACCACCATTGCACCACCACCACTGACGCCGCCACCACCAGTCCGCCACCACCACTGACGCCACCACCACTGACGCCACCACCGCCAGTCCACCGCGGCCGCCACTACCACCAACACCACTAATCCACCGCCACTACCAACGCCGATGCCATCAATCTGCCACCGCCACCACCTGCGCCGCCGACGCCACCACTACTGGTTTAGATATTTTTTATCAACAACAGTAGTTGATCCAAATAAAAATAGAATCACCAGTAGAAGTTGATCCAATTTAGGGGATCAACAACACTAGTTGATCAAAAAAAAAAAGGATCAACAGTAGAAGTTGATCCAATTTAGGGGATCAACAACAGTAGTTGATCCATGTAAATGGAGTCAACAACCAAAGTTGACACAAAAAATTAACATACGAATGAGTGAACTTGGCGTGAGTCAAACACGCATCATCTGACATGGAGTCAGTCATGCTACCATTGCACCACAAATTCAACATTTGAAGAATTTACATCTATAAAAATCAAGTATTTAAACTACAAGCATAATTATACTAATATAAGGAAATGGGATCAACAATAGGAGTTGATCCCATAAAAATGGGATCAACAACCATAGTTGATCCATTAAAATGGTGTCAACAATAGTAGTTGATCCATAAATGGGATCAACAACAGAAGTTGATCCGATAAAAACTGAAGTCCAAAAATATTTTTCACAATGAAGATGGTTGATCACTTAACAAATCAACTGAATAACCATAAAAATGAACAAACAAACCACCATATGCATGAATCAATTCTAAAATATATAAACTTACCCCATGAGAATTCCTTGTTTCAGATGCCGATGTAAAGATATGCCTGTAGTAAACAAAAGTAAGTATAATCATTTTTTGGAGCTAAAAACACATCAAAAATGCACCACAAATAAGTTCAGGTTACATAATTTCTATGATATACAACAGATGTTACTTCGTGATTACATTACTGATAACACTTCATTTCCATCTAACATCATTGTTAACCCAATCAAACAACAATAATTAGAAATTTAAAGCATGTGAAAAAATCCACCAATCCTGTATTGAATTTATCTTAATGTGTGGCTTGATTTATACCAATCACTAGTTTGAATAGAAAAATCACCAGCTGGGGGTGGGAAAGGAGATAGAACTTTATGTCTACTTGAAATAGTGATACCATCAAATTCACCAGAAACTTTATGGAAAATCAATCGATGGAAAATAAAAGAAACTATATATTTAATCCTTGACTTGAAATAGTGATACCATCATTTCATCTTGCCATGAATTCCTTCTCTGTTGTAATCCATTCCTAATCAAAATAAAAAAAACATATACATAATCATCAATTGCCAGACTTTTCATGATTAGATTAACAAATTGTAATTAAACTGATAAATCTTAGGATTTTAGTCATCCATTTAGGGATCGTTATTTTTGATCCAAACTCCATCTCTAGATCAATGAATTGTTTAGCAAAAATTGAAATTATATAAATCAAATCGCAATGGTGAACATATTAACTGAATAAAATTACTTACAAATTAGAAAGAGATCAAGATGGATGAAATCAAAAGTCAACCTGCGGTGTGGATTTCAAAATGTTCTGGATCTGAACGAATCATCGGTGTTGATTGGAGCGAATTGATTCTTCATATTCTTCTTCTCACTGATTCTTAAAACCAAAATAAAAAAAATCTCACGTATTTTAAAAACCTTAAAATGTGTGGTGGATTAGGTGATGGTGGTGGTGGAGTTGGTGGAGGACTAAGAGGTGGTGCGAAAATTAGAGATGGTGTTGGATTGGAGTTGAGGTTGATGAAAGTATTGGTGGGAGAGGTGGCTGCAAATCAGATCTAAAACTTTACTGATGTGTAATCATACTTTCACAACAGTGGTGTTGCAGATGTGATGATGTTGGTCATGCTGACGATGATAGAAATGGTGGTGGTAGTGGCGGCGACAGAAATTGTGGTGATGGTGGGAGCGATGAAGATGGTGGTGGTGGGAGCGTTGGAGATGGTGGTAGGAGCGATAAGATTTGTTTCTGTTATAAGAGGCGAAGAAAAACAAGGTGAGAGAGGAAGGCTAAATACGGAATAATTAAAATAAGGTTTTTAATAATAATTTCAATAATGCCATCAGGGATATTTGTAAAGTTCCTCAAGGATATTTGTAAAGGTCCATCAGAAGTAGGGACAATAATTCAATTTCCACAAACCTAATCCCCACACCTCCTGTGTGATACTTGTTACGACTAGAGTCGATTCTCCTTTAACCTAAGGTTTTTCACAAAACCCTGTAGGTTAACGACTTGAAGACTTCATTGGGATTGTGAAGCCAGACCAAACTATTTCTCTGTAGTTGCGTGTTCTGATCTTGCTGTTTTCTATCGTGATTGAAAACTATCTTCTCTAAGATTTGCTCGAGATTTATTCTCTGATAGGCAAGATAAAAAGTAGTCACAAACATCTTCGTCTCATCGTTTGTGATTCCACAATATCTTGTATCGCTACCATACGATTAAGATTTTTGTGAGGTGATTGATATTACTAGGCTGTTCTTCGGGAATATAAGACCGGTGTATCAATTGATTCCTGTTCACCTTGATTTATCAAAAGACGGAACAAAACTCATAGGTTTATCTATGGGAGAAAGATTTATCTATTCAATAGACTTTTCTATGTGAGAAAGATTTTTTTATTAAAGTCTTTGACTTTAGGTCATAGCAACTCTTATTTGTGGGTGAGATCACCTAAGGGAATCAAGTGCGTAGAGTCCTGCTGAGATTCAGAGTCATAAGGAGCGCAATTGTACCTTGATCAATGTGAGATTGGTAAGGGCTCAACTATATTCCAGTCCGAAGTTAACTTGAAGTAGGCTAGTGTCTGTAGCGGCTTAATAAAGTGTGGTGTTCAAATCTGGACTAGGTCGCGGGTTTTTTCTGCATTTGCTGTTTTCTCGTTAACAAAATTTCTGGTGTCTGTGTTATTTCTTTTCCGCGTTATATTTTTATATATAATTAAAATATCACAGGTTGTGCGTTAGTTCAATCAATTGTGAATCCGACCTTTGGGTTGTTCATTAAATTGATTGACACTTGGATATTGGTTTTTGATACCTTCCAAGTTATTTCTTATATTCAATCGGGCTCGCAAATTCCAATTTGTTTGATTGCAGATTGAATTGAGAAATAGAGAAATAACTCTTGGATATACTTTTCTTAAGATTGAGTCTGACTGTCTAGTTGATTCTCTTTAAAGTATATTGGAGTTAGTCCATAAAAATTGCTAAGCGAAATATTGGGTGTGGTTGTTAGACCCCGCTTTTTCAATTGGTATCAGAGCAGGCAAACACGTTTAAGACCTCATAAGTCTGTGTTTGTAGCAATCTGACTATATGGATGAGTCTATCTCTACAAACGTACTAGTTCAGAAATTACCAGATGATTTTCAAAGCTTGGATTCACCTGAGAGAACTGTCACATCTAAGTCAATATCTAAACATTCTCTTGATGTAGGAACTGTTGTTGACCGGGAAACACGCCTAGAAGAATAGTTGGATGAACTTTCTGATGAAGGTGATTCAGATATTGATAGAGATGTTGATGAGGAAGTCTCAGAGTATGTGAAGGTTTTGAATTCATTGTAAAAGAAGAAGATGACAACTTCCCATGTCACACCTCTTCTGACTCCTCTCTGTCGAGAAAACAAGAAATTGAAAAGGATTTACGGAGGTCTTTATGTTTGGAATCTCTCTTGCAAATCAATCCTCAAAGACTCTGAGGAAAAACTGAGTAGAAAGTCACTTGAATGTGATAATTTTTATCAAAAATACTTCTTGTTGGAAGAGAAACTTGCAGAAACTGAAGCAGGGATTAACTCTCAGCAAACAAGTTTTGATGACAGAGAAAGCGCTTGTCTCGCTCGACAAAAACGCCTTGAGGCTGATTTAGCTGCTGCTCTTGATAAAATTAAGATGTTGGAAGATGACTTGAAAAAGTTCAACACTAGTTCAATCAAATTAACCACTATGATAGGAGCAAGTAAAAATCATCGTGATACACGAGGATTGGGCTATAAGGGAATAGATGCTCCAAGTATTAGCAAAGAGGTAAAATTTGTCAAGGCTAGTGATTCTTCTCAACAAAAGGTTTCCACTGATGACAAAAGTAAAATACCTACACCGGCAGTTAAAGTTCAAAAGAGCAAAGTATATCAACCTCCAAAGTCAGCACACACGGATTGAGGTAAGAACATCCCTTATGTTTTCCACTATTGCGGAAATAAAGGTCACCTGGAAAGGAGATGTCGTTTCCGTATAAGAAATGAGAAACTTCATGATGTTCTTGTTTGGGCATCACAAGAAGTTGTGAAACCAAGATCATATGTTAAGACTAATCCCCTTAATGTTACAGGTTGTAACTATCCAACCTTTAGGTAAAGGAATCAGTGTTGTGATAAACCTAGATTTGCATATAAATGTCATACGAATCCTTTTCACAATCGTAATGGTTATCAAAAAGATAACTTCGTAAAGACGAAGACAAGATCCGATGCTCTCAATTGGAGAAAGACTAACTTGCAAAAGAATAGTCAATCCAATTCTCTTTCGAGAAATCTAGAAGAGAGTAATGGGAAGAAGGTTCATATTGTTCCCAAACGCACTCAGAAGTGGGTATCAAAGAAAGCCTATGATACTTTGAGTGTGAAAAGGAATGATCTCCCAGAAAATTCCTTGACTGTGGAGAAGGTAGTATCCGTGATGTTGGAACTTACAAAGTTCTTTGGAAAGATGGGTTTGGATGTGAAAGGTTCTAAAAGCGATCTCTTTCATGATAATCCAAAAATGAAACAGAATAAGCCAAAAACTATAGATGGTGAAAATTCCATAGTTACGGAAAAGTCTGTTTCAGTCTCTTGTGGTGAGCAAGACATTGTTCACCTAAACACAACTTGATTGTGTTGTAAGTGCATCCTCACCAAGGAATGCCATGTTATGTATAAGGTGAGGGAATCACGAGAATTGGGGCTCAAAGATTATGTTTGGTAAGGCTGTAGAATTCGATTGGATTCATTTAAAAAGGTATGTCCATAAACTTGAGAAAGATTTGTGCTTTTATTTATTTGCTTAGAGTACTTATAATGATCCACGTACCTTTCTTATCGTTCATTTCAAGTAAATTAACCACTATGCTAGGAGCAAGTAAAAATCATCGTTGAAAAGACGAGGGTACCCAAATATACCTCAATCGAAAACGTTTCCACCTATAAGTCCTTTTTCCGAAAGTGATTGTCTAGGGACTGAATCGAAACAATACAACTAATCGGTTCACACTTCATGTGATCGTCTATGGATACGAGATCTAGACAATACGACAACAAGATAACTTGTGTGATTGAATATAGATACAAGATCGAGACAATACAACAACGAAGTATGATTACTTGATAATAGGTTCGGACTTAACCAAACACTATAGGATTGCTATCAAGTAATTAGGAATTAATGTTTGTGTATATTTCTAATTATAATAAAACAATTATAATTGCGGAAATAGAAAAGTAAAAGACATAGCAAGATTTTGTTAACGAGGAAACCGCAAATGCAAAAAAAAACCGGGACCTTGTCCAGAATTGAATACTCTCAGAATTAAGCCGCTAAACAAAATCTAAACCAACATCGTATAGTTGAGACCAGGCAACTAAACCTATAGTTCATCTAGTTCCCTCAGTATCCCTGCGCCTCCAACTTGTAATAAGTCACGCACTGGGAAAAATTCCTTTGGTTCGTATTCCAAACAGTAAAGGAACAACAAATCTGTTCGGTAACAACTCTTTTCAAACAAAGTGATATGAGTTTGACAAAAGGCTCTTCCATTTATCCCAATAAACTCCTTTGTCGGGTTCTTAGATCAATCTCTTCAACAACTACCAAAGTAATTGTTTAGACTATGCAATCAATACTCTTAATCACAAAGAAATGTATTGATGCCGATCTACTCAACTAATCAATCAAGGTTATCACAAAGATAAATCGATTATAGTTGGATCCCTCCATCCGATCAAGTTTTGTGCACACCAAAGTTTATGAACTCAAATAAGAAATCTTCATAGATCTTCAATAAACACCTGCACACAAACAACTTGAATCTCTTGTGATCAATCATTCACAGAACGGAGTCTGTTAATGATAGATTACCACAAGACGTATTTAGATCTACAAACAGTTCTAAAGATCCCTGTCGATTCTTCGATCTAGTTTGAGTGAATCTTATATCAGAAGAGAAGATTCTCAAGCATAAACAAACTAGGTGCAATCAAAGTTCAACAACCGTTAGTCAATCAAATCAATTGAAAATTAATAATAAACTGCAATTATCTAGTTTCCCACCAACGGTACTCGTAGAGCTTCTCAATCCCAAAGGAGTCTGTAAAACGGGCGGTCGTAAGAGATTTCGCCTAATTAGGGTACTTTCCTCTCCGAATAGACGGCTCCACCAGTAACAACACAACTAGATAGTTTTACTGGCTCTAAGGATTAGTTTGCTCGAAATGCAAACTTCAATATTTATAGACCAAGGAAGTTTGGACACCAAGGAATTTCCAATACCGAATATTCTCAAAGATATGCAATAAATTCCAAATACGAATTTCATAATTCCTGGAAATGCTCTGTCCAAATATTGACCGAAATTCGGTAGAAAATCTCCAATTAGTAAATGCACATTACTAATTTTTATTTTGTAAAGATATGCATTTAATTGCTGGAAATTAAAAGCATATAAAACTAAAAACATTAATTAAAAGATTCTCAATTTATTTCAATCCGGGATTTTCCTTTAGTTATTAAGGAATATCTTTGATAAATAAAAGATAAGAATTACTGCACATGTTCAAAGTATGTCGACATTTTTACTTTGTAAATCCTTTTTCATATTTACAATCTTGGAACCGATTTGCCACACTTCCAAAGGAGTTTATAATTGGTTCATCTGACTTCCAAGAACTATGTGATTGATTATCCTATCAAATCATCATTAATGGGTTTCACGGTTCTACCAAAACACAAAGCTTCGGTTCTACCTCCATGTGGGTACTAGGATCGGTCACACTAGCTTTCCAAAAATTGGTTGACTAGGTACTAGGATCGGTTACCACATATTTATGGTATTTTACTTGTGATCGGTTGCACAAGTCATAGGATCGTTTACCAATTCCTAAGACTTGTTGTACCTCTTACAAGGATCGATTCCATATACTTGTGATCGGTTGCACCTCTTACTAGGATCGGTTCCCCAATGTCTAGAGTTGGTCATACCAATTACAAAATATCAATCATACCATCTCAGGTGATTACTTAAGATCGGTTTCACTAATAAAAGTCATACCAATACAAAAGTCAGGCATTGTGAATAGTTTTACCAAGATACATAAACAAGTTATGAGCGGTTATACTAAACACACATATTGGTAATCCAAATATTTGCAATGAATAACAATACCAATAAGCCTAGCATTCAAAAGATAGACGTTATACTTCGTATTGTAATTCCTTAATACTATGTCTAACTAGAGTATAATCATTCACAGCTTCGCAGTTATGTTTTCAATATGCACGACTTGAAAGATACGTTAGGAATGAAACAGTTCAAGTCAAATATTACTAACCTCAAGAGGAAGGATGATGTCGTCGATGTAGCTCTTTACTTCTTCACATTCTTCAAGTCTTCACGTAATACTTGTAAGTCTCATATCCTAGTAACTTTCTATCTAACCTATACGAAGTACTCTAGTAAATCGACTCTTTAAATGAGTTTTGATTCACTAAAATATGACAACCAAACTTGACATACCAACGCTTGGTGGGTTCAACCGAGCTATGCTCTAACAATCGTGATACACGAGGATTGGGCTATAAGGGAATAGATGCTCCAAGTATTAGCAAAGAGGTAAAATTTCTCAAGGCTAGTGATTCTTCTCAACAAAAGTTTTCTACTGATGACAAAGGTGAAATACCTACACTGGCAGTTAAAGTTTAAAAGAACAAAGTATATCAACCTCCAAAGTCAGCGCACATGGATCGAGGTAAGAACATCCCTTATGTTTGCCACTATTACGGAAATAAAGGTCACCTGGAAAGGAGATGTTGTTTTCGTATAAGGAATGAGAAACTTCATGATGTTCTTGTTTGGGCACCACAAGAAGTTATGAAACCAAGATCATATGTTAAGACTAATCCCCTTGACGTTACAGGTTGTAACTATCCAACCTTTAGGAAAAGGAATCAGTATTGTGATAAACCTAGATTTTCCTATAAACGTCATATGAATCCTTTTCACAATCGTAATGGTTATCAAAAGGATAACTTCGTAAAGACGAAGACAAGATCCGATGCTCCATATTGGAGAAAGACTAACTTGCAAAAGAATAGTCAATCCAATTCTCTTTCGAGAAATCTAGAAGAGAGTAATGGGAAGAATGTTCATATTGTTCCTAAACGCACACAGAAGTGGGTACCAAAGAAAGCCTATGATACTTTGAGTGTGAAAAGGAATAATCTCCCAGAAAATTCCTTGACTGTGGAGAAGGTAGTATCCGTGATGTTGGAACTTACAAAGTTCTTTGGAAAGATGGGTTTGGTTATGAAAGGTTCTAAAAGCGATCTATTTCATGATAATCCAAACAAGAAACATAATAAGCCAAAAACTATAGATGGTGAAAATTCCATAGTTACGGAAAAGTCTGTTTCAGTCTCTTGTGGTGAGCAATACATTGTTCACCTCAACACAACTTGATTATGTTGTAAGTGCATCCTCACCAAGGAATGCCCTGTTATATATACGGTGAGGGAAGCACAAGAAATGGGGCACACAGTTTATGTTTAGTAAGGTTATAGAATTCGATTGGATTCATCTAAAAAGGTATGTCTATAAACTTGAGCAAGATTTGTGCTTTTATTTATTTGCTTAGAGTACTTATAATGATCCACGTACCTTTCTTATCGTTCATTTCTACCTAACTTGATATGTGTTTAAGGTTCTTAAATGTTTAGGTTTGAAAATAGTAGTTCAGAAGATTTCTTATTGGTTTTCGTATCTTGTGAATTGTGTGCACAAACCTTGATCGGCTGGGATCCAACTAGAATCGGATTTATTCGATTGATTAGTTGTGTGAGATTGGCATTCTCAATATATCTCTTTGAGATTTATTTTGATTGAGTGTGAATTTATACTTGACTATTTCGTTAGTTTAAGTTAGATTGATCTAACCAGACAAAGGAGTTTAATAGATTAAACGTAAGAGCCTTTGTCAACGACTCATCTATATCTTGTAGTAAAGATTGATTAGAGTGGTTACCAAACAGATTCTTCCTTTGCTGTTTGGAATACGATCCAAAGGACTTGTTATTCACATGCGTGGCTCTAGAAGTCGAAGGCGCAGGGATACTAAGGGAACTAAGTAGCTAGGGGTAGTCTGCTTGGTCTCAAGTATACGAAGTTGGTTTAGATTTTGTATAGCGGCTTAATTCTGAGAGTATTAAAAACTGGACTAGGTCCCGAGGTTTTTCTGTATTTGCGATTTCCTCGTTAACAAAATCTTGATGTGCCATTTACTTTACCTTTCCGCATTATAATTGTTTGATTATAATTAAAGTAAATTGCACTTTACGCTAACTCCGTCATACTTGATAGTGATCCTATAGATTTTGATTATTACCGAACCTATTATCAAGTACCACACTTTGTTTGTCGTATTGTCTTGATCTCGTATCCATAGACGATCACACAAAGTGTGAATACCAAAGTTGTTGTATTGTCTCGACTTTGTCCATAGACGATCACACTTGGTAACAGGACTTATAGATTGAAACAAAAAGATTGTGATGTATTTGGGTACCCTTGTCTTTTCAATTTGTATCAGAGCAGGCAAACACGAAAAAGATCTAACTATCTGTGTTTGGTGCTATCCAACCTATAAGATTTGAATCTATGGCTGATTAAATTAACGTATTATCAAGATTAGATGACTCAAAGTTGTTTGAAGTAAATACAAACAATGAAATTGTTGAGTCTCTACGATCCAAAGAGATTTGGTCTGTAGAAAATTGCCAATTCTATTAACTAAAATTCTGATTCAGAATACGAGTCTGACACTTAGATTTTGGAATTCTTGGATAGAAATGAATAAATTCATCAAGAAAATCTTCAACTAAAGAATTTTTTGGAGAAACTTGAATCATCACTTCAGGTGAAAAGTCTTGAGATTGATAATTTTAATGATAAATTCACCAGAACCATATCTCTAAAAGAAAAGGAGATTGATACTCTTAAGTGTGACTTGCAAAAGTTATCTTGAAATTCTGACAAGATCCCAGTAATGTTATTTGGTTAGAAGTCTTTTGGGAACACAAATGGTATAGGGTTCAAAAGCAAGACTGTGAGCAAAAACAACTCCTTTGTTCCAGCAGGTTCTGGAAAGATGAATGTAGAATGTTGTGATAAACAGGAGGCCGATCGGCAAAACAAAAATTCCTCTCTGAATTGCTTGTTTTGTGGAAATGTAAATCATGTTAAAAGTAAGTGTTGGAAATTCAAGTAGAACAACAAAAGAATTTCCAAACTTCAGAATGACATGCAAAGAATGAATATGGCATTGAGTAACCAACAAAGAACCTCAGAAACCAAGAAGAAGTCTCGAAGACCAGAGTCAGATGAGGTAAGAAGTCTATTTATAGAATAAACCTTGGTATGTCACCATGTGACACAAGAAGTGAGCATTCTGCTAACTCCATTACTACCTAATTGTAGTGATGTTTGCATCCTCATTATTAACTTGAGAATATGAGGATTGCATCAAGGTTGCTCAAGTCTTGTATAGTTGTTTATTTATTTTTATCTTAAAGTTTATATAAGGTTATGAAAGTTAAGTTTTGCAAAATGAATATTTTCTTATCAAATATAGATAATGGATCGTGAACCGTGAAGACTTTTTCAAAGTGCCCCTTGAAAAACTCTTTAGGGTTTGGTATATCCGGTGTTCTATTTATATTCATATGTGATCAAAATGCCCTTCACCCTCTTTTCTTTGAAAGATTCAGAATTATGGCTCCTGTAACTAGAGAGGTACCACAAAAAGGGATGCAGTAGAAGAAGTTAATGTGTATCTATGTGAAGGAATCCAATCTTCAAGAAAGAAAAAGGAGATGTCTACAAATGATGAAAAATGTTCTTCCTCTAACTATTCCTTGTCTGTTTGTCAGCATGATAATAACTTTAGGGGTATGGTGAAGGATTTCATCAGCAAAAGAAATGATTTAAAATCTCAAATCACTTTATCCTTGGAAAAGATAGCTCACTACGAACAAATGTTGTCTCTAACAAAGAACACCTTGTGTGAATTGAAAACAGAGCTTAGTGAGTTAACTGACATTTTTGAAGATCTAGAAGAATTGAATGACCCTATAATCAATAGATTTTTCAATAATGAAAAGGAACTTTCAGTAGATGCTCTGAGAAAGCTCTAAAATGTCTAGGAAACTTCTTATGAGAATTTATTCTTAAGTTTGAGTAGGATTACTAGGGTTTAGAATAGCAATTATTGTGATTACACATAGCTATTTCCAACGTTTTTTATCTTGCAATGTTTTAAGATTTGCTTATTAAATTCTAAGTTATTTGGAAGATGATTTTTGCAATATTTAATCTTTTTGATTTTATATATTGCAATTGCTTATGAGATGCATGCCTTTACGTTTGTGAACTGTGCTAGTATCTCATAAATGCTCAAAAGTTAAGTCTATTATGTCTTTATGCAAATATTGATAAAAGTTAGAATGAACTTTTGAAAATTCCGCAGGTATTGATCTTTCCCTGATCCACTTTTATGTGAAAGTACTGTATGACTCGTAAGTTTTCTTATGTTGAGTGTTTTCCGATTAAATTAATCTATAAAGTCTTCTAGTGGTTAATTTATTCGAGTTTTTTTGATACAAATCCATGTGATTTGTTAATGTCCAAAGAATTCCTTCTTTTCTTGTAAAAATAAGGTCGCTCATGTTGTTCTTTTGGGAAAAACATCAAATGGGGGAGAGTTATTAATTGAACTTGTGCTTAATTTCCAAATCTTTGTGGGGAGTGCGTCTGTGGAATATTGTAGGAGTTATCTTGTATCTTTATAAACTCCTTGATGAATACACTAAGTTTAGACTATGTGAAATCATCGAAACAAAGTTGGTATGTGCTCTTTTAGTCATGAATTATTTTTTTGAGAATTTCATTATAATCCTGTAGTTTTCGTACCTTTGCCAATTTATATTGACAAAAAGGGTGAGAATTATTTGGTAGTTCACACTACATACATATGGTTTACGGATCATTATGTAAGGGGGAGTGGTTTTCATTGTGAGATGGAAGTATTGACTAAGGGGGAGTGATACATATCACCATAGTATTTCAAATTTGTGATGCAATTGGACTTTGATTTGATATAATAATAATACGACACTGTATAACAATGGTTGAGAACAACTGTTTTCTTATTGAAAAAGCGGGGGTCTAACAACCACACCCAATATTTCGTTAGGTAATCTGTATGGACTAACTCCAATATAATTCCAAGAGAATCAACTAGACAGTCAGACTCAATCAAGGAAAATATATCCAAGATTATATCTCTGTTTCTCAATGTAATCAGCAAATCAAACAGATAGGAATCCGTGAGCCTGATTATTATGAGAAACAACTTGAACAGTACCAAAGACCAATGTTCAAGTGTCAATCAATTTCAATCAACAACCAAAGGTTGGATTTACCAATTGATTGAAATACGCACAACATGTGATATTTCAATTATATAAACAAATATAATGCGGAAAAGAAATAACACAGACACCAGAAGTTTTGTTACGAGGAAACCGCAAATGCAGAAAAACCCCGGGACCTAATCCAGATTTGAACACCATACTGTATTAAGCCGCTACAGACACTAGCCTACTACAAGTTAACTTCAGACTGGAATGTAGTTGAGCCCTAACCAATCTCACACTGATTAAGGTACAGTCGCGTTCCATACGTCCCAGCAGGACTCTACGCACTTGATTCCCTTAGCTGATCTCACCCACAACTAAGAGTTGCTACGACCCAAAGTCGAAGACTTCATAAACAAATCTGTCTCCCACAGAAAAGTCTATTCTGATAAATCTGTCTCCCGCATAAATACCAACAAAGTTTTTGTTCCGTCTTTTGATAAATCAAGGTGAACAGAAACCAATTGATAATCCGGTCTTATATTCCCGAAGAACAGCCTAGAAATATCAATCACATCACAATAACTTAACTATATGGTAGTAGAACAAGTTATTGTGGAATCACAAAGAATGAGACGAAGATCTTTGTGATTACTTTTTATATCTTACCTATCAGAGATAAATCTCGAGCAAATCTTAGAGAAGATAGTACTCAATACGATAGAACAAGTAAGATCAAAAAACGCAACTACAGAGAAAATAGTTGGGTATGGCTTCAGAATCCCAATAAAGTCTTTAAGTCGTTAACCTATAATGGTTTTAGGAAAAACCTAGGTTAAAGGAGAATCGAATCTATTCGCAACTAGTATCACACAGGAGGTGTGGGGATTAAGTTTCTCAGTTGCTAGAGTTCTCCCTTATATAGTCTTCAAATCAGGGTTTGATAACTTTGAGATAAAGCAATCAATATTCACCGTTAGATGAAAAACCTTATTTAATATTCAAACTAAATTTGCGCCGTTAGATGGTCTTAGCTTGTTACACACAAATGAAATATACCTTCATTTAGACATGGGCAACCGTACCTAAACGTGTATATTGAGTTGGCTCAATAACAGTTAACCGAAGTTAGCCATATGAACACTTTTGTATTAACTATGTTCATCTTAACACTTCTAGATCAAATGATAATCAATTGAATCTAATTGTGTTACTCATAGAGTTGTTCAATTGTTTATGTTCTCATAGAAGTATACAAGACACAATTGAAGCAACATCGGATTGATTCAAAAGAATCAGTTCATGAACATTTTAGCCACGGTTTGCAAAGATTGCATTCCTTAATATATAAATGTATTTGTTCATGAGTATGAAATCATACTTAACATATTTTAGAACTTAACCACATAAGTTTACAAACGGGTACGCAAACTTAAGTTCCGGACTTGATCTTTTCCAATAGTTCGCAAACGGGTACGCATACTGTCGGTCCAGACCAAATTAAGGTGAAACAGTTTGCAAACAGGTACACAAACTTAGTTCCCGGACTTTGACAGTTAAAATTGTTCGCATACGGGTATGCATACTTGGTTCCCGGACCTGAATCATTCTTACAATAGTTTACATACGGGTATGCATACTGTGCTATATCCAGACAATGATTAATTGTTCTAAACTCCCAGTCCAATCGTTGAAACATTCTTAGAAGACGACAGTAGCTGTCTCACACAAACTATTAGCTTATAAGCAATTATCAGGTGATCGAATGATCAATACGAAACATTCCGAGTCTACATCAAATAACTGTCTCACACAAATCATGTAAGATGTTACAAGGAAAATTTCACATGATCATCTTTTGACTTTCGTCAAGAATAATGATGAGCGTAGTTAAAGCAAAAATCTTTCCAACACATATTTCGAGAAATATATAAGCGAGTTAAACTCAGCTCGAAATATCAAATGTGTATAATGTAAAGTCTATATAGATATACGACTTAGTCTCAATAGGAGATAGAATAGAATAGACTTCTGAGTGATAGATAAGTTCAAGTCTCTACATACCTTTTGTTAATGAAGTTCCTCCAAGCTCCCCTTAGTAGATTTTTGTCTTCAATTGATGAACACCGTAAAGTCTAAAACTCAACTACACATTCTATCATAATCCGTGTTAGAGCATAGCTCGGTTGAACCCACCAAGCGTTGGTATGTCAAGTTTTGTTGTCATATTTTAGTGAATCAAAAACCATTTAAAGAGTCGCTTGATTATTTACTAGAGTCAACTTCGTATAGGTTAGCTAGAAAGTTACTAGGATATGAGACTTACAAGTATTACGTGAAGACTTGAAGAATGTGAAGAAGTTAAGAACTACAACGACGACATCATCCTTCCACTTGAGGTTAGTAATATTTGACTTGAACTGTTTCATTCCTAACGTATCTTTCAAGTCGTGTATATTGAAAACATAACTGCGAAGCTGTGAATAATTATACTCTAGTTAGACATTGTATTAAGGAATTACAATACGAAGTATAACGTCTATCTTTTGAACTTCGTATATAATACATCGACATAATCGTATGAAAGATACTGTGATTATGTATGGGTATGGGTGAAGATTTCGTCCTAGGAAACAATGTTTTTACATTCGTTTAAAGGAAGTACAATTCATAAACTTGTGTTATGAATCGAAAGGGAAATCGCTAGGCTTATTGGTATTGTTATTCATTGGAAATCTTTGGATTACCAATATGTGTGTTTAGTATAAACGCTCATAACTTGTTTATGTATCTTGGTAAAACTATTCACAAGGCCTGACTTTTGTATTGGTATGACTTTTATTAGTGAAACCGATCTTAAGTAATCACCTGAGATGGTATGATCGATTTACTGTAATTGGTATGACCAACTCTAGACATTGGGGAACCGGTCCTAGTAAGAGGTGCAACCGATCACAAGTAGGGGAATCGATCCTTGTAATAGGTGCAACAAAATCTTAGTGAATGGTAATTGATCCTATGACTTGTGCAGCCGAATACAAGTTAGAAACCATATATATGTGGTAACCGATCCTAGTACCTAGTCAACCAATTTTTGGAAAGCTAGTGTGACCGATCCTAGTACCCAGATGGAGGTAGAACCGAAACTTGTTTTGGTAGAACCGTTTAAATCCATGATTGGTTATTTGATAGGATAATCAATCACATAGTTCTTGGAAGTCAGATGAACCAATTCTAAACTTGTTTGGAAGTGTGGCAAATCGGTTCCAATATTGTAAATATGAAAAAGGATTTACAAAGTAAAGATGTCGACATACTTTGAACATGTGCAGTAACTCTTATCTTTTATTGTTCAAAGATATTCCTTAATAGCTAAAGGAGAATCCTGGATCGAAATAAATTGAGAATCTTTTAATTAAGGTTTTTAGTTTTATATGCTTTTAATTTCCAGCAATTAAAATGCATATCTTTAGAAAATAAAAATTGGTAATGTGCATTTACTAATTGGAGATTTTCTACTGAGATTTAGGTATATATTTGGACAGTGCATTTCCAGGAATTATGAAAACAGTTTTTGCCCTTATTGCATATCTTTGAGAATATTCGGTTTTGGAAATTCCTTGGTGTCCAAACTTCCTTGGTCTATAAATATTGAAGTTTTCATTTCAAGCAAACTAATCTTCAGAGCCAGCAAAACTACCTAGTTGTGTTGTTACTGGTGGAGCCGTCTATTCAGAGAGGAAAGTACCCTAATTAGATGAAATCTCTTACGACCGCTCGTTTTAAAGACTTCTTTGGGATTGGGAAGCTCTACGAGTACCGTTGATTGGAAACTAGATAATTGCAGTTTATTATTAGTTTTCGATTGATTTGATTGACTAACGGTTGTTGAACTTTGATTGCACCTAGTTTGTTTATGCTTGAGAATCTTCTCTTCTGATATAAGATTCACTCAAACTAGATCGAAGTTTCGACGGGGATCTTTAGACTGTTTGTAGATCTAAAGACGTCTTGTGAAAATCCATTGTTAACAGACTCCATTCTGTGTGTGATTGATCACAAGAGATTCAAGTTGATTGTGTGCAGGTGTTTATTGAAGATCTAAGAAGATTTGAAGACGAAGAAGATTTCTGATTTGGGTTCATAATCTTTGGTGTGCACAAAATTTGATCGACTGGGGATCCAACTATAATCGGTTTATCTTTGTGATAATCTAGATTGATTAGTTGAGTAGATCGGCCTCCATACGTTTCTTTGTGATTCGAAGTATTGATTGCAAAATCTTGACAATTACTTTGGTAGTTGTTATTGGATAGATCTAAGAACCTTACAAAGGAGTTTATTAGGATAAATGGAAGAGCCTTTTGGCAAACTCATATCACTTGATTGAAAAGAGTTGTTACCAAACAGATTTGTTATTCCTTTACTGTTTGGAATATGAACCAAAGGAATTGTTCCAAGTGCGTGACTTATTGCAAGTTGGAGGCGCAGGGATACAGACGGAACTAGGTGAACTATAGGTTTAGTTGCTTGGTCTCAACTATACAAAGTTTGTTTAGATTTTGTATAGAGGCTTAATCCCGAGAGTATTCAATTCTGGACAAGGTCCCGGGGTTTTTCTCCATTTGCGGTTTCCTCATTAACAAAATCTTGCTGTGTATTTTACTTTTCTATTTCCACAATTATAATTATTTTATTATAATTAGAAGTAAAATACACAAATGTTAATTCTTATTTACTTGATAGCAATCCTATTGTGTTTGGTTAAGTCCGAACTTATTATCAAGTAAACATACTTCGTTGTTGTATTGTCTCGATCTTGCATCCATAGTCAATCACACAAGTAATCTTGTTGTCGTATTGTCTCGATCTCGTATCCATAGACGATCACACGAAGTGTGAACCGATTAGTTGTATTGTCTCGACTCAGTCCATAGACAATCACTTTAGGAGAAAGGACTTATAGGTGGAAAAGTTTTAGATTGAGGTATATTTGAGTACCCTTGTCTTTTCAATCCGAGACATAGCTATAAGTAGACTAGAAATCAAGACTTATAGTTTTGACTACTAAACTTGACAAAGAATCTTAAGATAGCAACGCTTGCGAGTTTGACCGAGAAGTACTATAACAATCTCACCCTTTGTCAATTTTAGTGAAAAAACTATCAATACATATGGATTACAAAATAAATAAACATTGTAGCTTCTCATCCAAATGCTTGATTTCCTTGGTTCTTCAACTTTCCTTGAATTCTTCGTCAATCCAAGTACTCCAGTGATTCTGAACGTGGTCAACTCAGCATCATAGTTGTTGAAGATCCGTAGCTATAACAATAAGAAAACATATGTTCTCAATTATTGTTATACAATTTCATAGTATTATTGCATAACATCAAAGTTCAATTGTATCACAATTTTGACAATAATACTACGGTGATATGTATAACTCCCCCTTAGTCAATACTTCATCTCACAATGAAAACCACTTCCCCTTACATAATGATCCGTAAACCATATGTACGTAGTGTGAACTACAAAATAATTCCCCCCTTTTTATCAATATAAATTGGCAAAGGGACGAAAACTAGTGGGATCATATTGAAATTCTCAAAGAGATTATTCATGACTAAAAGAGAACATATCAACTTTGTTTCGATGATTTCATATATTCGAAACTTAGTGTATTCATCAAGGAGTTTGTAAAGATACAATATAACTCCTACGATATTCCACAGCCGCACTCCCCACAAAGATTTCACAATTAAGTACAAGTTCAATTAAGAACTCTCCCCCATAAAAATGTTATTCCCGAAAGAACAACAAGAGCGACCTTACTTTTACGAGAAAAGAAGGATTTCTTTGGATATTAACAAATCACATGAAACATGAATTTGTGTCCAGTAAACTAAATTAAATTAACCACAAAGGAACCTTAATGATTAATTTAATCGAAAATGCTCAACATAAGAAAACTTATGGAGCCATACAGTACTTTCACATAAAAGTGGATCAGGGAAAGATCAATACTGCGGAATATTCAAAAGTTCATTCTATCTTTTATCAGTGTTTGCATAATGACATAATAGACTTAACTTTTGACATATATGGGACAATCATAGTTCACGGACGTAAACACACATATCCCATAACATTATTTGCAATATATGAAACCAATAAAGAATTATACTGCAAAATCATCTTCCAAATAACTTAGAATTTAAATAAATAAATCTAAAACATTGCAAGATGAAAATCGTTGGCAATAGCTATGTGTAATCACAATAATTGCTATTCCAAACCCTAGTTATCTTTCTTACAAACACAAGAATAAATTCTCATAAGAAGTTTCCTAGACAAGTTTGAGAAATCAATAGACATCTTCATCATCGGACTCCATCCAAGAGGCTTGAACCTTTTCCATTTCTTCCTTGAGATCGGGAAAATTTGTAGCAATCACACATAATTGTTCTTGCACACATTTTACCCTTGAATTGACCTTACGAACACCCTTGTGAATTTGATGACGAATACCTAAGGTGGTAGGATCACAAGAACCGTTAAGGGAATCACATCTTTGTCTCTTGCAAGCATTCATCTTCATACGTTTGAAGGTACAAGGACGAACAAGTTTGGGAGTTCCAATAGAGTTTCCAATGGGAGCAATGGAATGTGCACGACATATTTTATCTATTAAGCATGGAAAGCCTAACTTCTTGTTGGATGACGTCATCGAGATCATTTGAAGAATGATGAATCCACAAATATCAAGATCTTGAGAACCCAATTCAAGGAAATAGACTAGCTCCGCAAAATCACGACTCCACCAAGAGTTCTCAATCGTGGAGGGACAAAGATTAGAAATGCCAAGTTTTCCGAAACTCATCAAAGCAAGACTAAAATCAAGAGTAGGAAGTTTCCCTTCAAACCAATCAACATTCCGTCCACAAATACCATTAGAAATGGTTTCATATGATGGTCTTTCTCCTCTTGGTCTAGGAAGGCGAAAATTACCCAAATGAATTTCGGTAATCCTTGAAATCAACTCTCTATCAACAACAATCCTTTCTCTATGAAACAAAGTCTTGAATTCCAAGTCATCAAGATTAACATCATGGATGTTAGCATAAAAGACTCTTATGAGAGTGTCGAAACCTTCACCAAGACCATTAAAGATGTTACCAAGATTATATTTCTCAAAACACATTAAATCTTCTTTATGACCACTTTCCTTTTCCAATTTCTTATCTAAAATAAAACCACTAGAAGAAATCTTTTCAAAGATATTACTACTAGAATCATTGATGAATCTAATTCTAATAGAATCTTGGTCACTTGGTATGTTCATACCCATAAGAGAAGATGAAACAAGGTTTTTTAACATCTTATTTGAATTCTTATCATCATTATTGATTTTCCCCATGAACCCTAAGAAATTGAGAGTAATAAGAAAGAGAAAATCTTACTTGATATGCTCCTTGAAGACGATGACAAGACTTTTCCCCTTTTTGACCTCCAAAAAAATTAATGGAGATGGTACGTGAACCCTAAAAATTCCCTTGTTCACGAACGCGGACAAAGAGATAAAGAAGAAGAAGGGTACCCGTACTTGAACCCTTAAAAGAAAACCGGTAGTGGGCTTGGACCCGTACTGGTTCGGTAACCCATGAAGGGAAACAGGATTCCATTTCTAAATCTTGAACCAAGAGGTTCGCACACTGAGAAGGGTTAAAATAGCGTGATGAAGATCGTAGTGCAAGACTACAAAACATCAATGAACCTCAGGTGGGCAATAAAAAAAATCTGTTAAGAGAGATTTTCCTCAAAGAAAAAAAATAACTTCCAAAAAAAACTAACCCATAATACAAAGGCACATTACTTGCCCAATTTCAAGTTATATACAAATGGGGTGGATCCAATCTCGTTACCAAGAGGCTATATGGGAAGATGGACCCTCATGCACCTTCTCTGGTTGATAATTGTGAAATGTACCAGAAGTATAATCATAGTAATGATGATATTCAGGGTTAATTGAAATTTGTGACTCCTTTTTCTTATGATTAAAGGAAAGATTTTTTTTATAACTGGAACTTGCAACACCATCAGTAAAAATCTTTTTATCAATTTTGACCGAGTTGTTTCCAAGACCCGAATAAATGTCACGAATGACAGAATCAGAATTTTTACCAATACAAACTTTTTCCTTAATCAAGGTTAGTCGTTCCAGAGATTTAAAAATGTTTTCAAAATCCATAAATAGATCTTTATCAATTGATCCATCACGATAGTATTCCTCAAAAAGATTGATAAGTAGTCAAGAGAAGTTCCATATCCTTGAGCTTTTATTCACACGTTTCCTGCAACGAACTTTTTTAAAGGAATCTTTAATTTTTCCTTTAGATTTTTTTCCATCATCTAAGATTTGTAACGTTTTAGATGATGTGGGATTATCTTGAGAGACCAGAGGTCTTGCGAAGAATAAACTCTGAACAATCTTTGAGGATTTCTAGTATGTGCTACAGATGCACGGAACGAGTTTCCCAAAGTGATTTCCCATAGGGAGAGTCTCTAGGATCAAACAAATACAACTTATTAGGTTTATCGTGTTTGCCTGCTCTGATACCAATGGAAAAAGCGGAGGTATAAAAACCACACCCAATATTTCGTTAGGAAATCTATATGTACTAACTCCAATATAATTCCAAGAGAATCAACTAGACAGTCAGACTCAATCAAGGAAAATATATCCAAGAGTTATATCTCTGTTTCTCAATGTAATCAGCAAATCAAACAGATAGGAATCTGTGAGCCTGATTTAGGCCTGTCAATATATGTCAGATATCCGGAATTCGTTTCCGAGTATTCGAGATCCTATAGGATTTTATCCGTTTTATGGGATATCAGATCGGATATTCTATCGGATATTTCTTACTTAATATATCGGAATCGGATTAGGCTCCATCCGAATTGTTAATATCCGATATCCAATAGAACATGGATTTATTTGTGATATACCCTATCATATTTGTGATTTACCCTAATATCCGATATCCGATAAAAATGTTCGATATCCGATATGAAATGTTTGAGAAATTGAACTTAAATTTCAGTTATGAACATGTTCTAAAGGGTTTTTAACATCTTTTTGTCATAACCGGATATTGTCGGATATTTATCCGATATCCGATAGCTTAACATATCGGAATCGATATCTGATTTTGATATCCTATAGGATATTATCGGATATCGAATATCCGATAGTGCTTAACCTGTTGGATATCGGATTCCTTAATATCCGACGGATATTCTTCCATTGACAGGCCTAGCCTGATTATTATGAGAAACAACTTGAACGGTACCAAAGACCAATGTTCAAGTGTCAATCAATTTCAATCAACAACCAAAGTTTTGATTTACCAATTGATTGAAATACGCACATGTGATATTTCAATTATATAAACAAATATAATGCGGAAAAGAAATAACACAGACACCATAAGTTTTGTTACGAGGAAACCGCAAATGCAGAAAAACCCCGGGACTTAGTCCAGATTTGAACACCATACTGTATTAAGCCGCTACAGACTCTAGCCTACTACAAGTTAACTTCGGACTGGAATGTAGTTAAGCCCTAACCAATCTCACACTGATTAAGGTACAGTCGCGTTCCTTACGTCTCTGAATCCCAGCAGGACTCTACGCACTTGATTCCCTTAGCTGATCTAACCTATAACTAAGAGTTGCTACAACCCAAAGTCGAAGACTTTATAAACAAATCTGTCTTCCACAAAAAAGTCTATTCTGATAGGTAAATCTGTCTCTCACAGAAATACCTACGAAGTTTTTGTTCCGTCTTTTTATAAATCAAGGTGAACTGAAACTAATTGATAATCCGGTCTTATATTCCCGAAGAACAGCCTAGAAATATGAATCACCTCACAATAACGTAACTATATGGTAGTAGAACAAGTTATTGTGGAATCACAAATAATAAGACAAAGAGATTTATGATTACTTTTGTTAGAGCACTGCTCGGTCGAACTCGCAAGTGTTGCTATCTCAAGCTTGTTTTCAAGTTTAATTGCCAAAACTATGAGTCTTGATCTTTAGTCTACTTATAGCTAAGTCTCGGATTAGGATAGAAAGTGTAGTTGAACTTTAGACTTCACGGCGTTCATCGATTGAAGACGAAGAACTACTAAGGGGAGCTTGTGGAACTTCATCAACAAAGGGTATGTGGAGACTTGAACTATCACTCAAAAGTCTATCTACTCTATCTCCTATTTGAGACAAAAGTCGTATAGCTATATAGATTTCGATTATACACATTTGATATTTCGAGCTGAGTTTAACTCGCTTACATATTTCTCGAAATATGTGTTGGTAAGATTTCGCTTTAACCAAAGTTAATCTTATATTCTTGACGAAAGTCAAAAGATGATCATGTGGAAATCGCCTTGTAACATCTTACATGATTTGTGTGAGACAGTCATTTGATGTAGACTCGGAATGTTTCGTATTGATCATTCGATCACTTGAAAATTGCTTCGAAGCTAATAGTTTGTGTGAGACAGCTACTGTCGTCTTCTAAGAATGTTTCAATGATTGAAATGAGAGTTTAGAACAAATAACCATGATTGGATATAGCAAAATATGCGTACTTGTATGCTAATTGTTGCAAGATATTCCAAGTCCGGGAACCATAGTATGCATACCAGTATGCGTACTGGTTGTTTTATGAAAGTCTGGGAACTCAGTATGCATACTGGCGTGAGTTTCAAGTTCCAGAATTTAACTGAGGTTGGATGGTATGCGTACCCGTTCGCATACTGGCGAACCCAAACTTGGTCTGGCCACTTAGGTATGCATACCCGTTCGCATACTTGAGAAGGTTATGTTCTAAAATCGGTTTGTTCATGAACTAATACATTTATATAATAAGGATTGCAATCTTTTGCAAACCGTGGCTATAATGTTCATGAATTGATTCGAGTGAATCAAAATCGATTTTGCTTAAATTGTGTCTTGTATACTTCTATGAGAATATAAACAATTGAACAACTCTAGAACTAGTTTCATTTGAGTCATTCGAACTAGTTATGGTTAAGATGAATAAGGTTGATATGAAAGTGTTCATATGGCTAACTTTTGTTAACTATTGTTGAGCCAACAAGGTGCACACGTTTAGGTATGGTTACTCATATCTAAATGAAGTCACTTTTCATTTGTATGTAACAAGCTAAGTTCGATCTAACGGTTGAAAGATATTAACTTTAGTCTAATCATGTTTTCATCTAACGGTGAATATTGAATGCTTTGTTACGAAGGTAACATTGATTGCAAACCCTGATTTTAAGACTATATAAAGGAGAACTCTAGCAACTGGGAAACCTAATCCCCACGCCTCATGTGTGATACTAGTTGCGACTAGAGTCGATTCTCCTTTGACCTTAGGTATTCTCCAAAACCTTGTAAGTTAACGACTTAAAGACTTTATTGGGATTGTGAAGCAAGACCCAACTATTTCTATGTATAGTTCTGATCTTGTTATTTTCTATCGTGATTGAGTATTATCTTCTCTATGATTTGCTCAAGATTTATTCTCCGATAGGCAAGATAAAAAGTAGTCACGAACATCTTCGTCTCATCGTTTGTGATTCCACAATATCTTGTTTCGCTACCATACGACTAAGATTATTGTTAGGTGATTGATATTACTAGGCTGCTCTTCGAAAATATAAGTCTGGTGTATCAATTGGTTCTTGTTCACCTTGATTTATCAAAAGACAGAACAAAACCTCTTAGGTATTTCTTTGGGAGATAGATTTATCTATTCAATAGACTTTTCTTTGTGAGACAGATTGGTTTATCAATTCTTCGACTTTGGGTCATAGCAACTCTTAGTTGTGGGTGAGATCATCTAAGGGAATCAAGTGCGCAGAGTCCTACTGGGATTCAGAGGCGTAAGAAACACGTTTGTACCTTGATCATTGTTAGATTGGTTAGGGCTCAACTACATTCCAGTCCGAAGTTAACTTGTAGTAGGCTAGTGTCTCTAGCGGCTTGATATAGTGTGGTGTTCAAATACGGACTAGGTCCCGGGGGTTTTCTGCATTTGCGGTTTCCTCATTAACAAAATTTCTAGTGAATGTGTTATTTCTTTTCCGCATTATATTTGTTTTTATAATTGAAATATCACAGGTTGTGCGTAGTTCAATCAATTAGATAATCCAACCTTTGGTTGTTGATATATATTGATTGACACTTGAACATTGGTCTTTGGTACAGTTCAAGTTGTTTCTTATAATAATCAGGCTCACGGATTCTATCTGTTTGATTTGCTGATTACATTGAGAAACAGAGATACAACTCTTAGATATATTTTTATTGATTGAGTCTGACTATCTAGTTGATTATCTTGGAATTATATCGGAGTTTTTCCATACAGATTGCTAAGCGAAATATTGGGTGTGGTTATTAGACCCACATTTTTTCAATTAGTATCAGAGCAGGCAAACACGTTTAAGACCTTATAAGTCTATGTTTGTAGCGATCTGACTCTATGGATAGTAGTGTTATCTCTGACAAACGCATCACCAGAGACAAAAGTTCTGTTTCAATGAAATCTATTAAAGAGAAAGACTTGTTGATCTCACATATAGATGAACATTCTGTTCCTATGAAACAGACATGTATTGATATGTATTACCCTGATTTTCTTACTGACGAATCTGATTCTGAAGTAAGAAGGGATGCAGCCCGAGAGAGTGCAGCGATTCTAAAACTTGTTAGAATACGGGCAGTTGAAATCAACAGGCTGAAACACAAGGTTAATACAATGGTTGGTATGATAAAAGATCGTGATTCCCAACTAAGGGTTCTTCATGAGGAAAATGTTGTAGTTTGTTCATCACGAACCTTACTCGAGACTAAACTCAAATAAGATACCTGTGAAACTGAATGACTATTGAGTAATCTCTCTATTCAAGATAAAATTCGTCCGTGGGAGTCAGTCATACCAAATGCTTCTGACTCTGCTGTGATATTAGAAAACGTGAATTATTCTAATCATGTTTCTCAAATGAAAACATCTTCAGAAGCTAAACTGCAAACCCTTCCTATTGATAAATATATGCTTGGTTCTACCATATCTCATGGAAGGAAGAAATCTTCTAACGATGATTCTAAAGCTTCACACTCTAATAACTCCGGTGATCAAAAAGTATGTCTTTTTTGTGATTCAAAAGGACATGTTCAACGGAAGAGCAAACTGAAGCTGAATGACAATTACTTTGTTCGATTTCAGCATACCTTAGATTTAATACTCAAAGGTGTAACTAACATTCGGATGTCTAAACCTATTGGTTTCAGTACTCACCCTATGAATTCTTCCAGGAAAGTCAGTTCAATATGCTCATTGAACGTTCGAACCAATCGTAGCATTAATACAAATCGTTCAAGGAGATTTCAAAAAGGTTCTTCTCAACCTAATGTGAAGAATGATGTTCAAGATGTGAAAAAGGTACCTGTAGATGGAAGAAACAATGGAGATATAAAGGACAACCTTAATATGATAATTGAAGGATACAAGGATCTTATCAACAGGCTGTCAAATTCCTCCGTACAAACTTCTTCTGGTAAGGATTCAAACTTAGTCTCGTATTTTGATGACAACAAGTTTTATGATAAATTTTCACATCAAAAAGAGTTTCCTCTAAAAATCAGAAGGTAAAAAAGGATTAACCATGAACAATAATCATTTGATGAGCATAAGGCTCATATTTGTGTTAATTAGTCACAAGGGTTGAATTATTACTCATGAAAAATCCTGTTGAGTAAAATATGATAATAATCAGGTATACTTGTGGCTATATGCTTTGTGATTAGTTGAGCTATTCTCTTATCGTTCATAGCTAAACTAGTGTATTCGGATAAGCTTTGCCTGAGTATTATTTTGTTTCTAGAATCTCTTTGATTGTTTTTTAATTTGGTTGTCTGCTACTTTTGTGCTCTAAATTTTTCTCCTGTGAGATTATAAAATTTATCGAGCCAAAAAAAATTTGAAAGAAAATTTTCACGTAACAAAATTTTGTTTTATTCCTTTTACCTTATAAGGAGGTTTGTTGCAGTTTTTAAGTTTTGTTCTGGGGACCATATTGGTTTTCATACGGGTATCCATATTGACTTGTCACGAACCAATTTTTAGAAACCCTAAAGTCCTTCCCTAAGAAACCATTTAAATACCAATCCTATTGAGTCACGTACGCATACTCTAGGCTATTTTCTTCTGGTCAAGAATGTCATCACCTTCTCGTACTTGTGATTTTGCAAGAGGTTTTCTTGATAAAGGTATTGGTTTCTAATCCAAAGGGAAAAAGAAAAGAACCCTAGTAGATGTTGATGATATCAAATATAAAAATCCTGAAGATTATGATGATGTCTCATGCTATTATGCATATACTCATCAAGATGTAAAGCATGAGATTTTGGTTTCTGCCGAAGTGGTTCACGATTTTCTTAAATACTTTGAGGAAGCAAAACTGCAACTCGTTGATACTATGAAGGGTCTCGATGTGTTAAGAACTGAGTTGAAAAAGGTTAACTCTGACCTTGTTCTCATGAAGACACATGTTAAAGATCTTCTCAATGAGGATATCTTCTTTGAAGAAGCAGTGGATGCTGTCAATCACAAGCTCAAAGGTCGCAAGACCCGTGAGGGTTCCGGAAAAGGTCTTTGATTTTAGTTCATGATCGGTTTTAATGATTTAGGAGTTTTTTCTTTGTCTTTAGCTTGTTGATTTTTATTTTGTCTAGGAAACTTCTTATGAGAATTTATTCTTGTGTTTTAAGAAGGATAACTAGGGTTTGGAATAGCAATTATTGTGAGTACACAAAGCTATTGCCAACGATTTTCATCTTGCAATGTTTTTAGATTTATTTATTTAAATTCTAAAGTTTATTTGGAAGATTATTTTGCAGTATTAATCTTTATTGGTTTTATATATTGCAAAAATTGTTATGGGATATGTGTGCTTGCGTCCGTGAACTATAATTGTCCCATATATGTCAAAAGTTAAGCCTATTATGTCATTATGCAAATATTGATGGAAGGTAGGATGAACTTTTGATTGCAAAGATTATTATACGTCTTTATGCAAATATTGATGAAAAATAGAATGAATCTTTGAATATTCCGCAGTATTGATCTTTCCCTGATCCACTTCTATGTGAAAGTACTGTGTGGCTCCGTAAGTTCTCTTATGTTGAGTATTTCCTATTAAATTAATCACGGGTTCTCTTGTTGTTATTTTAATTGAGTTTTTTGGATACAAGTTCATGTCTCATGTAATTTGTTAATATCCAAAGAAATCTTTATTTTATTGTAAAAGTAAGGTCGCTCTTGGTGTTCTTTCGGGAATGACATTTTATGGGGGAGAGTTCTTAATTGAACTTGTGCTTAATTGCCAAATCTTTGTGGGGAGTACGGCTATGGAATATTGTAGGAGTTTTCTTGTATCTTTATAAACTCCTTGATGAATACACTAAGTTTGGACTATGTGAAATCATAGAAACAAAGGTTATATGTTCCCTTTTAGTCATGAAGTATCTCTATGAGATTTTCATTATGATCCCACTAGTTTTCGTACCTTTGCCAATTTATATTGACAAGAAGGGGGAGAATTAATGTGTAGTTCACACTACAAATACATATGGTTTACGGATCATTATGTAAGGGGGAGTGGTTTTCATTATGAGATAAAGTATTAACTAAGGGGGTGTGATACATATCACCATAGTATTGTTGTCAAAGTTGTGATACAATTGGACTTTGATGTTGTGTAATAATACTATGACATTGTATAACAATGATTGAGAGCTACTGTTTTCTCATTGTTATAGCTACGGATCTTCAAAAACTATGATGTTGAGTTGAACACGTTCAGAATCACTGGAGTACTTGGAAGTGACGAAGATTTCGAGTAATGTTGAAGAATCAAGGAAATCAAGCATTTTGATAAGAAGCTACAAAGTTTATTTATTTTGTAATCCATATGTATTGATAGTTTTGTCACTAAAATTGACAAAGGGGGAGATTGTTAGAGACCTGCTCGGTCGAACTCGCAAGTGTTGCTATCTCAAGCTTGTTGTCAAGTTTAGTTGCCAAAACTATAAGTCTTGATTTCTAGTATACTTATAGCTAAGTTTCGGATTAGGATAGAAAGTGTAGTTGAGCTTTAAACTTCACGACGTTCATCGATTGAAGACGAATAACTACTAAGGGGAGCTTGTAGAACTTCATCAACAAAAGGTATGTAGAGACTTGAACTAATCTATCACTCAAAAGTCTATCTACTCTATCTCCAATTTGAGACAAAATTCGTATAGCTATATAGTTTTCGATTATACACATTTGATATTTCGAGCTGAGTTTATCTCGCTTACATATTTCTTGAAATATGTGTTGGTAAGCTTTCGTTTTAACCAAAGATCATCTTATATTCTTGATGAAAGTCAAAAGATGATCATGTGAAAATCGCCTTGTAACATCTTACATGATTTGTGTGAGACAGTCATTTGATGTAGACTCGGAATATTTCGTATCGATCATTCGATCACTTGAAAATTGCTTCGAAGCTAATCGTTTGTGTGAGACAGCTATTGTCGTCTTCTAAGAATGTTTCAATGATTGAAATGAGAGTATAGAACAAATAACCATGATTGGATATAGCACAGTATGCGTACTTGTATGCTAATTTTTGCAAGATATTCCAAGTTCGGGAACCATAGTATGCATACCTGTATGCGTACTGGTTGGTTTATGAAAGTACGGGAACTCAGTATGCATACCGGTATGCGTACTGGCATGTGTTTCAAGTTCCGGAATTTAACTGAGGTTGGATGGTATGCGCATCCGTTCGCATACATGCGAACCCAAACTTGGTCCGGCCGTTTAGGTATGCGTACCTGTTTGCATACTTGAGAAGGTTATGTTCTAAAATCGGTTTGTTCATGAACTAATACATTTATATAATAAGGAATGCAATCTTTTGCAAACCGTGGCTATAATGTTCATGAATTGATTCGA
>JAJJMB010017752.1:2795469-2805831 GCA_023531105.1 Papaver atlanticum | reverse complement strand
ATATGGCTAACTTTTGTTAACTATTGTTGAGCCAACAAGGTGCACACATTTAGGTATGGTTACTCATATCTAAATGAAGTCACTTTTCATTTGTATGTAACAAGCTAAGTTCGATCTAACGGTTGAAAGATATTAACTTTAGTCTAATCAGGTTTTCATCTAACGGTGAATATTGAATGCTTTGTTACGAAGGTAACATTGATTGCAAACCCTGATTTGAAAAGTATATAAAGGAGGACTCTAGCAACTGGGAAACCTAATCCCCACGCCTCATGTGTGATACTAGTTGCGACTAGAGTCGATTCTCCTTTGACCTTAGGTATTCTCCAAAACCTTGTAAGTTAACGACTTAAAGACTTCATTGGGATTGTGAAGCCAGACCCAACTATTTCTCTGTAGTTTCGTGATCTGATCTTGCTATTTTTTATCGTGATTGAGTACTATCTTCTCTAAGATTTGCTCGAGATTTATTCTCCGATAGGCAAGATAAAAAGTAGTCACAAACATCTTCGTCTCATCATTTGTGATTCCACAATACCTTGCTTCGCTACCATACGATTAAGATTATTGTGAGGTGATTGATATTACTAGGATGTTCTTCGGGAATATAAGTTCGGTGTATGAATTGGTTCATGTTCACCTTGATTTATCAAAAGACGGAACAAAAACTCTTAGTTATTTCTTTGGGAGACAGATTTATCTATTCAATAGACTTTTCTGTGTGAGAAAGATTGGTTTATCAAGTCTCCGACTTTGGGTCGTAGCAACTCTTAGTTGTGGGTGAGATCAGTTAAGGGAATCTAGTGCGCCGAGTCCTACTTGGATTCAGAGGCGTAAGGAACGCGAATGTACCTTGATCATTGTGAGATTGGTTAGGGCTCAACTACATTCCAGTCAGAAGTTAACTTGTAGTAGGCTAGTGTCTCTAGCAGCTTGATACAATTTGGTGTTCAAATCCGGACTAGGTCCCGGGGGTTTTCTGCATTTGCGCTTTCCTCGTTAACAAAATTTCTAGTGAATGTGTTATTTCTTTTCCGCATTATATTTATTTTTATAATTGAAGTATCACAGGTTGTGCGTAGTTCAATCAATTAGATAATCCAACCTTTGGTTGTTGATATAAATTGATTGACACTTGAACATTGGTCTTTGGTACAGTTCAAGTTGTTTCTTATAATAATCAAGCTCACGGATTCTATCTGTTTGATTTGCTGATTACATTGAGAAACAGAGATACAACTCTTGGATATATTTTCATTGATTGATTCTGACTTTCTAGTTGATTCTTTTGGAATTATATTGGAGTTTGTCCATACAGATTGCTAAGCGAAATATTGGGTGTGGTTGTTAGTCCCCCGTTTTTTTAACTTTTTATATCTTACCTATCGGAGATAAATCTCGAGCAAATCTTAGAGAAGATAGTACTCAATACGATAGAACAAGTAAGATCTGAACACGCAACTACAGAGAAAATAGTTGGGTCTGGCTTCAGAATCCCAATGAAGTCTTTAAGTCGTTAACCTATAATGGTTTTAGGAAAAACCTAGGTTAAAGGATAATCGACTCTAGTCGCAACTAATATCACACAGGAGGTATGAGGATTAGGTTTCCCAGTTGCTAGAGTTCTCCCTTATATAGTGTAGTGCCCCCAAAGCTAACAACTTACTAATTCAAGAGATTAACTACAAAACTTAACCCGAAAACTAAGAAATCTGCTACAAAACTTAACCCGAAAACTAGCCCCGCTCTGAAATATATATATATACAAGAACTCCTCTCAAATGATACATATACAATAGTCATTTGGTTTGCAAATAGAATATACAACATAATAAACATAGTAGAAGTTAACAAACTAACAGACTCAACTCCTCGAAGCTTCCACTGCGCAACTCTTATCTGTCTCTGAAACTGAAACTGGGAATGAGTGAGCACATCATCCCTAAAAGGGGTGCCCAGTAGAAATAACATTTAACTTTCAAGTAATCATGCACAAGATTTGGAAAACAATACATGTTTTCCCAAACATTAAAAAGCGACCAAGTCACTGAATAAACAAACATGTATACGGACAAACTCCTTCTTCAAAAAATTAATAATATTGATGTCAACCAGTTCCACACCTATTAGGTAATATTGTGGTGTATCGCCCTAGCAATAACATAAAAGCTGAAAGTAAGTAGGTATAAATGTGAATGAGCGTATCCTATATACCACAGGTGGAAATTCTTATTTCCCATACAATTCATAATGACAAACAAAACATTGCAGGTCCTTTCCAAACCGTGGAAAGATTAAAAGAATCAACAAAACTTTTGGAACTCAAAATTAAACAATGCATGAAATGTACAAACAGACAATACGTGAGTTTGTTAAACATAGTGTTAGAGCACTGCTCGGTCGAACTCGCAAGCGTTGCTATCTCAAGCTTGCTTGTCAATGTTAGTGATCTAAACTATAAGTCTTGATTTCTAGTCTACTTATAGTGATGTCTCGGACTAGGATAGATTGTGTAGTTGAGCATTAGACTTCACGGCGTTCATCAATTGAAGACAAAGAACTACTAAGGAGAGCTTGTGGAACTTCATCAACAAAAGGTATGTGTAGACTAAAACTCATCTATCACTTGGAAAGTCTATGTCTACTCTATCTCCTATATTGAGACAAAAGTTGTATTACTATATAGTATTCGATTATACACATTTGAGATTTCGAGCTGAGTTTAACTCGCTTACATATTTCTCGAAATATGTGTTGGTAAGCTTTCACTTCAACCAAGTTCATCTTATATTCTTGACGAAAGTCAAAAGATGATCATTTGAAAATTACCGAGTAACATCTTACATGGTTTGTGTGATACAATCATTTGGTGTAGACTTGGAATGTTTCGTTATGATTATTTCAATAACTTGAAAATTGCTTTGATGCTAATAGTATGTGAAAACGGCTATTGTCATCCTCTAAGAAAGTTTCAATGATTGAAATATAGTTTAGAATACTTAACCATCATTGGATTATTAACATAGTATGCATTCTTGCATGTATGTGATCCATGACCGGAACTAAAGTATGCATACCCGTATGCGTACTTGAAGTTGTGGAATTCCGGGTACCTATGTATACATACCCGTATGCGTACTGGCGAAGGGTTTGGGTCCGTAAATTTCTGTTGTGTTTGGAAGTATGTGTACCCATTTAAATAATGGTGAAACCCAAACTCAGACCGGGTACTTAAGTATGCGTACCCGTTTGCATACTTGAGTGGTTAAAGTTCTAAAATTGGTTTGTTTCATGAACTAATACATTTATATATTAAGGAATGCATTCTTTGCATACCGTGGCTATAATGTTCATGAATTGATTCGAGTGAATCAAACCGATTTTGCTTCAATTGTGTTCTTGTATACTTCTATGAGAATATAAACGATTGAACAACTCTAGAACTAGTTTCATTTGAGTCATTTGAACTAGTTATGGCTAAGATTAATAAGGTTGATATGAAAGTGTTCATATGGCTAACTTCGGTTAACTAGTGTTTCGCCAACAAGGTGCACACGTTTAGGTACGGTTACTCATATCTAAATGAAGTCACTTTTCATTTGTATGCAACAAGCTAAGTTCGATCTAACAGTTGAAAGATATTAGCTTGAGTCTAATCAGGTTTTCATCTAACGGTGAATATTGAATGCTTTGTTACCAAGGTAACATTGATTGCAAACCCTGATTTGAAGACTATATAAAGGAGAACTCTAGCAATTGGGAAACCTAATCCCCACACCTCCCATGTGATACTAGTTGCGACTAGAGTCGATTCTCCTTTAACCTTAGGTTTTTCACGAAACCCTTTAGGTTAGCGACTTAAAGACTTCCTTGGGATTGTGAAGCAAGACCCAACTATTTTCTATGTAGTTGCGTGTTCTGATCTTTCCCTGTTCTATCATATTGAGTACTATCTTCTCTAAGATTTGCTCGAGATTGATTCTCCGATAGGCAAGATAAAAAGTAGTCACAAACATCTTCGTCTCATCGTTTGTGATTCCACAATATCTTGTTTCTCTACCATACGTTTAAGATTATTGTGAGGTGATTGATAATACTAGGTTGTTCTTCGGGAATATAATCCAGTTTATCAATTGGTTCATGTGCACCTTAATTTATCAAAAGACGAAACAAAACTCATAGGTATTTATGTGGGAGACAGATTTATCTATTCCAATAGACTTTTCTGTGTGACACAGATTTGTTTATCAAGTCTTCGACTTTGGGTCGTAGTAACTCTCGGTTGTAGGTGAGATCAGCTAAGGGAATCAAGTGCGTAGTATCCTGCTGGGATTAGAGGCGTAAGGAGCATGACTATACCTTGAATCAGTGTGAGATTGATTAGGGTTCAACTACATTCCAGTCCGAAGTTCATTGGTAGTAGGCTAGTGTCTGTAGCGCCTTAATACAGTGTGGTGTTCAAAGCTGGACTAGGTCCCGGGGTTTTTCTGCATTTGCGGTTTCCTCGTTAACAAAATTTCTGGTGTCTGTGTTATTTCTTTTCCGCATTATATTTTGTTATATAATAGAAATATCATAGGTTGTGCGTTAAGATCAATTAATTAGATAATCCAACCTTTGGTTGTTGATATAAATTGATTGACACTTGAACATTGGTCTTTGGTACCGTTCAAGTTGTTTCAAGTTCTGCCTAAATCAAGTTCCCCTGCATCTACATTTTCTATGAAAATGCGCTTCAATTTGTTGCATTCATTGGTTGGATGATTGACGAACCTGTACGTAATGGAAATATTTGGGATTTGTTATTTCTTTCTCAGTTGGTAGGTGACTGATATGAGGTAGTTTGATGGCATCATCTTGAATCCATACTTCCAGGAGTTCAATTACTTCCTCGATTGGGAATGGGAAGTTTGGAGCAACATCTCCAGTTTCTTGTTGTTGCGCAGGAGTCTTAGCCGTGGCCTTCCGGGATGGAGCCGTCTGATGTGCTGGTGCCACACGTTTGGGTTGTTGTTCCGCTGCTTGAGCTTTTATATTTCCTCCTTCACTAGAGATTGACTAGAGGTTGGATCTTTTATTGGAAGGACTCCTTTTTTCCTGAACATCTTTACGAGCTTCTTCATTCTGGAACGGTTCGGATCGACTGAGTAAAGCAGCAGCGGATCTCTTAGCAGCTTCTGATGCAATATGGGAATTGATATTTTCCAGGAAGGGCGCGCATAATGAAATCACCTTTTCATTGTGAGGACTCTGATGAGATCGTGATAAATCCCACGAGTCTTCTTTCTGATCTTGAGGAAACATCTCTTGATCTTCATGAGCATACAAGTTAGGTTGGTGGATACCTTTCCAATCAACGTGACCATAGGCTTCATCTTCCTCACCAGGAGTAGGAATATGAATCTTGGAAGAAGGGCTACTACCATCATTATTGATCCAAAATGAATTGTTGATGGCGTTTCCTCCAGAATGAATACGAGTTGGTTCCTTTGATAATTGATCCGTGAGGACTTTCAAAAGCGTAAATACTTCTTCCTGCGTCTTGACAATAATAGCTTGATCCCTGACAATATCATTTAGGATTTTCATCAAATCATGAACAGTTGTTAAATATTGAGACTCCATAGCCTCGACAAGGGTTTTAAATGAAAGAACGGATTCAGGAATAACCTGTGAAGTATTTTCAGTGCTAGGAGAAGTAAAATTGAGATTGAGGGTTTCTGAACAATTCCTAAGATCAAACATCTTGAGAAATTTAAGAAATTGACAATGAAATTAGGGAAATGATTTTTCGTAACCGAGAGATTAATCTCCCACTGTGTCGCCAGTTGTTTTGGGGTAAAAACTGATTCTGCTATTTTTGGTAAATTTGGGTGTGTTGATGAGAAACGAATTCAAACCCTAAACAAATGTACTGCACAGGAGTACTTTTAGATTCGAGAAATCAATCTGTAAGACTCTAGTCTAAACCAAGAAATGGTCGTTCCAAATTCAATTCGGTCACAAAGTGAAGGAGAAGGGTTGATCTTAGGGAGGGAAGCGAAGAAGGTGTTTGAGATCAGAATGTTGAATTATGAAGGTGTGGCTGTTTTATGACTTGTATCAGAATGTGGAACTGGTTTGCAGAACGTAAGCTATCAGTTCTTGGTGTTTTCTGGATACTTGTGTTGATAACACTTGTTCTGAGGGTTGTGTGATTCGAACCTAGCACGTTGTGTGCGTTAGGTGAATGCTGCACCATTATGCTGCATCCCCCATTTTGTGACATGTTTGATGTCTCGAGTATTTTTGTAGAAAATATGCAGCAGGCTGCTGAATGGGTCTTGTTTGCAAGACCTAGTTATTCTGACCAATCACGCGCAATCTAGGTGGCGGGTGGTCATGTGTGAGTAGCTGCCAGGAGCTATCCATGTACATTAAAGATGTGGTGATCGGTCCCTATAGGAGAATGGTGGCTGGTAGCCATTTTGACATCCTATTGGTTGGCCCAAATTAAATCTAAACCGGTTAAGTTGGCTAGCCAAGTTGGATGGCTAAGATGATTTGCAGAAGTTTGTGCTAATTCATGAAATTTCGTAATCAGAAAATTCAGATGTGAGACCCTCACTAAAACTGCTGTAGAATTATCATACGAACTCGGATTTTGACGATCATCCCCTCCATTCTTATCAAAAAAGAATTTCCTATCTTCCCACGAGAGAATATTTAGGTTTTGAGGTTGTTTAGGAAGTGAAAATATCCCGATAGTAAAAACTCAGGAAGACTTCAGGAGGAATTCTGTCAATTTTCAGCCATGACCTAGCTCTCTTTTTAAGCTGTATCTTTTAGCTCGTTAATCCGATTGATGTGATTTTTTAGTATGTTATGCTAGACATCCATACGAAACCTTTGGAATGTAGCTCATACTAAAATTGTTTACCAAATGCTCCCAGTTGTTCGTCCAATCTTTGGGTGATCGTGTAGAAGCCATATGGGTAGGCCGCGGCGTGGTCGATTGTTCCTTATGGAAGAAGAGCGGCCAATGGTCACGGATACATTTTGTTGAAAGCCTAGAATAGGAGTATGGTCGGCCGATTCGACTAGTGAAGTTGGGTGGCCGAGATTATCTGAGGCAGTTAATTGTCGCCGTTGATTAATTTAGGTTTTTTAAAAAGACATGTGGCCAACCTATTTTGGGCTAACGGTTTTTGGTGTTAGCCGCGCGCTGGGAGTTGTTGGACCGACCAGCACAATAGCCGGGCCGCTGGTGAACATATCTGCACCATGCCCGTTGATTGAGATTGAATCTAGGTCGTTCAATTCGGCTGGCGAAATTGGGCGGCCAAGATCGTTTTGCGGCAGTAATGTAATGCCGCTTAATAGAAATTAGGGTTTTGTAACTCTTGCGACCAACTGTTTTAGTAAACGTTTAGTGGCTCCGCTTGCGAGTCGGAAGGATGCCGATCGGCCTGGGCATTAGCAGGCCCGCCAGTGTACATGATGGCGCTTGTCCGATCATGTTAGGAAGCGGCTATGTTTGATAAATCGACTGGCCAAAACGTACGGCCGTGATCGTTTTGAGACTGACATGGGAAGTCTATATTAAATTCCTAAAGGAATTAGGCGCGTCGACCAACCAACCTCCAACTTTATTTAAAAGTGCGTGTGGGGCGTTTAAAGCGATGGGAAAAGGGGCCGGCAAGCAGCAACATGGAGCGTGGCCAGCCGGCCACAGGCGGCGCCTGTTGGAGCGGATCGGCCGGTCAAGTGGCGTGGCCGTGCCTCCTTTTGTTGTTGCTTCTATTTGCCGCAGTTCCTCTTTATTTCCTGTTTTATGGTAGGACTTTGCTCCTACTAGCTCCATGGCGGATTAGTTTCCTAACTTACCTAGGTTTGGTCTCGACCAATAGGGTTCGGGATATTGCGCAGGGCGCAAAAAACCTAATTTTTGCAAATTGATAAAATTAGGTTAAAGGACTGAATTTTGCGGGTTGCCGCAAAACCAATCAAATTTTATTGAATTTTGCATACTGATACAAAAATCACTAATTTAATATTAAAGGGCAGCATAACTTTGCGTGCCTCTGATTGAGTACTTCCACACGTATCTCAATCCTGACACTTCGGGAGATTCATGCTACTCGGCTGAGAGCGAACATTAGTCGTCATGTCATGTCAGTATTAAGAGTTCAACTGGGAACATGGTATGGAACAAATACTCAGAAATTTACAGAATATTTGGGATTGTTGCTACACGCACCATTCTGGATAAACTTCATATAAATATACTGAATTGCTCAATACGCATGTAAGTAAAGAGGCATGAGCACTCATCACTTTTAAATGGATCAACTTCTTTGCAGAATGATGGCGCATTAACTACAGGGTTTTACAATTTTATCCCTGAACTAAAAACCACCATCAACACTAGTTTTTGATGGTAGTTCTAGTTTTAGTATTGCAGCAACAGGATCTCAAGAGTCACCAACAGCAGATACATGTTCTATGACACCAGCAACGTTGATGAAGACACATAAGACACCAGCAACCAATACTTTCATACCGATTCCGATGAATCCCAAGACCGATTCAGACCATTTTCGCCTTCCGGTGACCGATCCCGGTTACCAATGTTACTGTTACCGTTACCGTTACAAATGTTCATGTTACTATTACTTTGTAAAAATCTATGACTATTGGGTAGATCTTTGGATCTTTTCATACCTAGGTCATTTATTTTACCATGTTTTTAGAAAAACCCTTGAGAAATGGTTGGGTCTTTGGATCCTAGCATCTCTACTAATTGTAGGATTCCTATATGGTTTGGATGTGTTACTTCCAATCCAAATTAGGCCATTTAAACTTGTTCTGTTACTCAAAAATTTGTCTAGAATGGTCAAGATTCTGAATCGGATCTGGTATTATAACTATGTTGGTATGTGGTCTGTTTGCTGCTTGTTTGAAGTTCATGTAATCTTTGAAAACCTTTTGGTCAGTCCTGTAACTTTTCCCGAATTAGAATCGGATGACTATTATCAATATAAGTGAGGTTTCACCTCTTTTTCGGAAAAAAGAAAAAAAAAAACTCAGCATCATAGTTGTTGAAGATCCGTAGCTATAACAATGAGAAAACAGTAGCTCTCAATCATTGTTATACATTGTCATAGTATTATTACACAGCATCAAAGTCCAATTGTATCATAACTTTGACAACAATACTATGGTGATATGTATCACTCCCCCTTAGTCAATACTTCATCTCACAATGAAAACCACTCCCCCTTACATAATGATCTGTAATCCATATGTATTTGTAGTGTGAACTACACATTAGTTCTCCCCCTTATTGTCAATATAAATTGGCAAAGGTACGAAAACTAGTGGGATCATAATGAAATTCTCATAGAGATACTTCATGACTAAAAGAGAACATATCAACTTTGTTTTGATGATTTCACATAGTCGAAACTTAGTGTATTCATCAAGGAGTTTATTAAGATACAAGAAAACTCCTACAATATTCCACAGACGCACTCCCCACAAAGATTTGGCAATTAAGCACAAGTTCAAATAAGAACTCTCCCCCATTAAATGTCATTCCCGAAAGAACAACAAGAGCAACCTTACTTTTATAATAAAAGAAGGATTTCTTTGGACATTAACAAATTACATGAGACATGAATTTGTATCCAGAAAAAATCAATTAAATTAACCACAGGAGAACCCATGATTAATTTAATCGGAAATGAGAGAACTTACGGAGCCACACAGTACTTTCACATAGAAGAGGATCAAGGAAAGATCAATACTGTGGAATATTCAAAGATTCATTCTATTTTTCATCAATATTTGCATAAATACGTATAATAGACTTAATCTTTGCAATCAAAAGTTCATCCTATCTTCCATCAATATTTGCATAATGACATAATAGGCTTAACTTTTGACATATATGGGACAATCATAGTTCACGGATGCAATCAAAAACACATATCCCATAATAATTTTTGCAATATATAAAACCAATAAAGATTAATACTACAAAATCATCTTCCAAATAAACTTTAGAATTTAAATAAATAAATCTAAAAAAAATCCAAGATGAAAATCGTTGGCAATAGCTATATGTACTCACAATAATTGTTATTCCAATCCCTAGTTCTCCTACTTAAAACACAAGAATAAATTCTCATAAGAAGTTTCCTAGAAAAAATAAAATAACTCAAGAGATAAGAAATTTAATCTTCGTCTTCATCATCGGAAACCATCCAAGTGGCTTGAATAATATCCATTTCTTCCTTGATTTCGGGAAACTTAGTAGCAATAACATGTAATTGTTCTTGCACACATTTTACCTTGGTATTAATCTTACACACACCCTTG
>JAJJMB010017752.1:2766227-2795459 GCA_023531105.1 Papaver atlanticum | reverse complement strand
GCAAGCATTCTCCTTCATACGTTTGAAAGTACAAGGACGAACAAGTTTGGGAGTTCCAATAGAGTTGCTAATAGGAGCAATTGAATGTTCTCGACAAATTTGCTCAATTAAGCAAGGAAAGCCTAACTTATTGTTGGATGGCATCATTGAAAGCATCTGAAGAATAATGAATCCACAAATATCAAGACTTTGATAACCCAATCCAAGGAAATAGACTAGCTCCGCAAACTCACGACTCCACCGATAATTCTCAATTGTGGAGGGACAAAGATTAGATATACCAAGTTTTCCGAAAGACATCAAAGCAAGACTAAGATAATTAGTAGGAAATTTCCCTTCAATCCAATCAACACACTTGCCACAAAGACTATTAGAAATGGTTTCATAAGATGGTCTTTCTTCCCTTGGTCTAGGAAGGCGAAAATTACCCAAAGGAATTTTGGTAATCCTTGAAATCAACTCTCTATTAACAAGAATCCTATCTCTATTTATCATGATCTTGAATTCCATGTCATCAAGATCAACATCATGGATATTAGCATAGAAGATTCTTGTGAGAGTGTCAAAACCTTCACCAAGACCATTAAAGATGTTTCCAAGATTAAATTTTTCAAAACAAATCAAATCTTTTTTATGACCACTAGCCATATCCAATTTCTTTTCTAGAATGAAACCACTAGAAGAAATCCTTTCAAAGACTTTACTACTAGAATCATTGATAAATCTTATTCTAATAGAATCTTGATTTTGAGGTATAGTCATGCTAGAAGATGATGAATCTAAGTTTTTTGAAACCTTTTTTGAAACCTTTAAATTTCCCATGAGACCTAGAAATTGAGAGTACAAGGAGAAGGAAAAACTTACTTGATATCCTCCTTGAAGATGAAGAAAAACCCTTAGCCACTTTTGAATCTCCAATGATGAATTTTAATGGGGATGAAACATGAACCCTAGAAAAGTTCACGTACGCGGACTAAATAGTGAAGAAGAAGGGTACAGGTACCATGCTTCTTATATACTCAAATATGGGCTTGGACCCGTTCATGAACCGCGACCCGCAAAGGGAAGGCAGGATTTGTTCAATAGCCAAGGTTCGCACACTAACAGAATCAGTACAGTGCAGAAAAAAGGATAGTAAGAAACCTTCATCACTTTAATTAACCTTGGGTAGAGAAAAAAACTTGTCAAAGAAATTTTCTCATATAAAGAGATTTTAAAAAAAGAATTAAACCGTACACAGAAATAATCAAACCGTTACTTGCCCCATCTCAAGTTATATACAAATGGGGTAGAGCCAAGCTTGTTACCAAGAGGCTAAATGTGCAGAGAGATCCTCATGCAATTTTTTCGGTTGATATCTATGAGATGTACCAGAAGTACAATCAAAGTAATGATGATACTCAGGGTTAATAGAATTTTTTGAATCCCTTCCCTTATGACCAAGGAATGACGTTTTCCGACAATTACAACCTATACTGAACTCATCAGAAATCTTTTTATCAATTTCACATGCGTTGGTAGTAAGCATAGTTCGTATATCATGAATACATGAATTGACAGGTATAGAACTTTTATCAGAAATAATCTTTTCCTCAATCGAATTAAGCTTTTCTAAGAATTTAAAAACGCTTTCAAATGCTCTAAATAGATCTTTGTCAATTGATCCATCATGATAGTATTCCTCAAACAGATTAAGAGTTAATCCAGTGATATTCCATATCCTTGAGTGTTGACCACGTTTTTTCAAATGATTTTTCTTAGAAGAACTTTTAATTTTTCCTTTAGACTGTTTCTCATCATCTAAGATTTCCAAAGTCTTAGATGGAATGTGCTTATCTTGAGAGACCAAAGGTCTTATGGATAGTAAGCTCTGAACAATCTTTAAGGAATTCTGGCGTGCGTTACAGATGCAAATAGCAAGTTTCCCAAAGAGATTTCCCACAGGGACAGACTTTAGGGATCAGTCAAACACAAACTTATTAGGTTTATAGTGTTTGTCTGCTATGATACCAATTCAAAAAGCGGGGGTCTAACAACCAAACCCAATATTTCTCTTAGCAATCTGTATGGACAAACTCCAATATAATTCCAAGAGAATCAACTAGACAGTCAGATTCAATCAATGGAAATATATCCAAGGGTTTTATCTCTATTTCACAATGTAATCAGCAAATCAAACAGATAGAAATCCGTTAGCCTGATTATTATGTGAAACAACTTGAACGGTACCAAAGACCAATGTTCAAGTGTTAATCAATTTAATCAAGAACCAAAAGGTCGGATACACAAACTGATTGAACTACGCACAACCGGTGATATTTCAATTATATAAATAAATATAATGCGGAAAAGAAATAACACAGACACCAGAAATTTTGTTAACAAGGAAACCGAAAATACAGAAAAAAAAACCCGGGACCTAGTCCAGATTTGAACACCACACTGTATTAAGACGCTACAGACACTAGCCTACTATGGTTAACTTCGGACTGGAATGTAGTTGAGCCCTAACCAATCTCACACTAATCAAGGTACAGTCGCGTTCCTTACGCCTCTGAATCCCAGCAGGACTCTGCGCACTTGATTCCCTTAGCTGATCTCACCCACAACTAAGAGTTGCTACGACCCAAAGTCGAAGACTTGATAAACCAATCTGTCTCACACAGAAAAGTCTATTGAATATCAATTACCTCACAATAATCTTAATCGTATGGTAGCAAAACAAGATATTGTGGAATCACAAACGATGAGACGAAGATGTTTGTGACTTCTTTTTATCTTGCCTATCGGAGAATAAATCTCGAGCAAATCTTAGAGAAAATAGTACTCAATCATGATAGAAAACAGCAAGATCAGAACACGCAACTACAGAGAAAATAGTTGGGTCTGGCTTCACAATCCCAATGAAGTCTTTAAGTCGTTAACCTACAGGGTTTTGGAGAAAACCTAAGGTTAAAGGAGAATCGACTCTAGTCGCAACTAGTATCACACGGGAGGTGTGGGGATTAGGTTTCCCAGTTGTTAGAGTTCTCCTTTATATAGTCTTCAAATCAGGGTTTGCAATCAATGTTACCTTGGTAACAAAGAATTCAATTCACCGTTAGATGAAAACCTAATTAGACTCAAGATAATATCTTTCAACCGTTAGATCGAACTTAACTTGTTACACACAAATGAAAAGTGACTTCATTTAGATATGAATAACTGTACCTAAACGTGTGCACCTTGTTGGCTCAACAATAGTTAACCGAAGTTAGCCATATAAACACTTTCATATCAACCTTATTCATCTTAACCATAACTAGTTCAAATGACTTAAATGAAACTAGTTCTAGAGTTGTTCAATTGTTTATATTCTCATAGAAGTATACAACACACAATTAAAGCAAAATCGATTTTGATTCACTCGAATCAATTCATGAACATTATAGCCACGGTTTGCAAAAGATTGCATTCCATATTATATAAATATATTAGTTCATGAACAAACCGATTTTAGAACATAACCTTCTCAAGTATGCGAACGTGTGCGCATACCTAAGTGGCCAGACCAAGTTTGGGTTCGCCAGTATGCGAACAGGTACGCATACCATCCAACCTCAGTTAACTTCCAGAACTTAAACTCACGCCAATACGCATACCGGTATGCATACTGAGTTCCCGGAATTTATAAACCAACCAGTACGTATACGGGTATGCATACTATGGTTCCTGGACTTGGAATATCTTGCAACAATTAGCATACAAGTATGCATACTGTGCTATATCCAATCATGGTTATTTGTTCTAAACTTCCATTTAAATCATTGAAACATTCTTAGAAGACGACAATAGCTGTCTCACACAAACTATTTGCTTCAAAGCAATATTCAAGTGATCGAATGATCAATACGAAACATTCTGAGTCTACATCAAATGACTGTCTCACACAAATCATGTAAGATGTTACTAGGCGGTTTTCACATGATCATCTTTTGACTTTCGTCAAGAATATAAGATGAATTTTGTTAAAGCGAAAGCTTACCAACACATATTTCGAGAAATATGTAAGCGAGTTAAACTCAGCTCGAAATATCAAATGTGTATAATCGAAGTCTATATAGCTATACGACTTTTGTCTCAAATAGGAGATAGAGTAGATAGACTTTTGAGTGATAGATGAGTTCAAGTCTCCACATACCTTTTGTTGATGAAGTTCCACAAGCTCCCCTTAGTAGTTCTTCGTCTTCAATCGATGAACGCCGTGAAGTCTAATGCTCAACTGCACTTTTTATCCTAATCCGAGACTTAGCTATATGTAGACTAGAAATCAAGACTTATAGTTTTGGCAACTAAACTTGACAACAAGCTTGAGATAGCAACGCTTGCGAGTTCGACCGAGCAGTGCTCTAACAATATTAGCCGCTAACTTTTGGAAAGGTGATAAAGTTATTGCTGCTAATTATGTGCACAGGTTTTCACATGGGGTGTATTTTTCACCTCTCTCAAAGATTAAGGAGTTTTTTAAGTGGGTGTTGTATACCTCTTTTAGGAAGTCAAAGAGTTTCCTCTTATTTTAATGAGATAGTGGTGCATGACCCGTGTTTGCTGGTTGTTATTACATTCGTCTTTTAAGTTTAAGAGTTAGGTAGTGGAGATAGTGTACCGGATAAGGCGGTCACATCTTTCCACTCTTCTTTTCCTCTTATTGTATAAAGACTTTTTTAGATCTGTAAAATTTTCTTTATAGTCTTATTTTAGTCTCCTCCTTGTTCGGAAGCTTTTGAGGTTAAATTTTGCTTTCACGGGTTTTCATACTTCCCCCACCCACCCTCTTTTTATCAATAGCTGAGGCATCTGTTCCTATTAGAGCATTGCTCGGTCGAACTCACAAGTGTTGTTATCTTAAACTTGTTGTCAAAACTATATCTTGATTTCTAGTCTACAATTAGTTAAGTCTCGGACTAGGATAGAAATATAGTTGAGAAACAGAGAATCACAATAGTCATCATTACGTTCTACTGTTTGAAGGCGGAGATCAACCGAAGCTTTTAGAGAACTTCATCAACAAAAGGTAAGTGAAGACTGAACCACCTATATATCAAGTTATATTCACTTTTCTATCATCTGAGACGATGTCGCATAACTAATTAGACTAGTACGCATAGGCAAGAATTTCTAGTCAAGTTTATCTTGATAATTTCTCGAAATATAATGGCTAAGCTTAATGAACATTTTTTCATACTTGATGAATTTTGGTTAAGGACAATTTATTGTTCGGAATCAAAATCATGATTCAAGTTTATCATTAGGAAATAGCCTGGAATAGTGATATGTGCCATTGATGTTATTCAGGAATGTTTCGAATCGATTTAGAGAAATATAGAACTACTATTAATTCGGATACAAGACAGTGGTATCTGAAAAAGCATGGGTCTAATGACCACACCTAATATTTCGTTCGGCAATCTATATGGACTAACTCCAATATAATTCCAACAGAATCAACTAGACAGTCATACAAAATCAAGGAAATATATCCAAGAGTTATATCTCAATACAATCTGCAATCGAACAGATAGAGATCAGTGAGCCTGATTGATATGAGAAAAAACTTGAACGGTACCAAAGACCAATGTTCAAGTGCCAATCAATTTCAATCAACATCAAAAGGTTGGATTTACCAATTGATTGAACTACGCGCAACTTGTGATATTTCAATTATATAAACAAATATAATGCGGAAAAAAAATAACACAGACACCAGAATTTTGTTAATGAGGAAACCGCAAATACAGAAAAGCCCCGGGACCTAGTCCAGATTTGAACAACACACTGTATTAAGCCGCTACAGACACTAGCCTACTACAAGTTAACTTCGGACTGGAATGTAGTTGAGCCCTAACCAAGTCTCACACCGATTAAGGTACAATCGCGTTCCTTACGCCTCTGAATCCCAACAAGACTCTACGCACTTTATTCCCTTAGCTTATCTCACCCACAACTAAGAGTTGCTACGACCCAAAGTCGAAGACTTTATATACAAATCTGTCTCCCACAGAAAAGTCTCTCATAAAAATACCTACGAAGTTTTTGTTCCGTCTTTTGATAAATCAAGGTGAACAGGAACTAATTGATTATCCGGTCTTATATTCCCGAAGAACAACCTAGAAATATCAATCACCTCACAATAACTTAACTATATGGTAGTAGAACAAGTTATTGTGGAATCACAAAGAATGAGACGAAGAGCTTTGTGATTAATTTTTATATCTTACCTATCGAAGATAAATCTCGAGCAAATCTTAGCGAAGATAGTACTCAATATGATAGAACAAGTAAGATCAGAACACTCAACTACATAGTAAATAGTTGGGTCTGGCTTCAGAATCCCAATGAAGTCTTTAAGTCGTTAACCTATAATGGTTTTAAGAAAAACCTAGGTTAAAGGAGAATCGACTCTAGTCGCAACTAGTATCACACAGGAGGTGTGGGGATTAGGTTTTCTAGTTGCTAGATTTCTCCCTTATATAGTCTTCAAATCAGGGTGTGATAGCTTTGAAACAAAGCAATCAATATTCACCGTTAGATGAATCCTGATTTAAGATTCAAGTTAAGTTTGCTTAAAACCAAAGCAATATATCTCCACAGTTAGATGGTCTTAGCTTGTTACACACAAATGAAATATACCTTCATTTAGATATGGGTAACCGTACATAAACGTGTATATTGAGTTGGCTCAATAACAGTTAACCAAAGTTAGCCATATGAACACTTTTGTATTAACCATATTCATCTAACACTTCTAGATCAAATGATAATCAAATGAATCTAATTGTGTTACTCATAGAGTTGTTCAATTGTTTGTATTCTCATAGAAGTATACAAGACACAATTGAAACAAAATCGGATCGATTCAAAAGAATCATTTCATGATCATTTTAGCCACGGTTTGCAAAGATTGCATTCCTTAATTTATAAATGTATTTGTTCATGAGTAGGAAATCATACTTAACCGATTTTAGAACTTAAAGCAACTCAGTTTGCAAACGGGTACTCAAACTGTCGTTCCGGACCTAATTCAGGTAAAACCGTTCGCATACTGGTATGCAAACTTGGTTCCCGGACTTTGACAGTTAAAATCGTTCGCATACTGGTACGCAAACTTGGTTCCCGTACCCGAATCATACTTAAACAGTTTGCATACTAGTATGCATACTGTGTTATATCAAGACAATGGTTATTTGTTCTAAACTCCCATTCCAATCATTGAAACATCCTTAGAAGACGACAATAGCTGTCTCACACAAACTTTTAGCTTATAAGTAATTTTCAAGTGATCGAATGATCAATACGAAACATTCCGAGTCTACATCAAATGACTGTCTCACACAAATCATGTAAGATGTTTCAAGACAATTTTCACATGATCATCTTTTGACTCATTATTTGGTTTCCAACAAATAAATTCTTTTCCAACTAAACTCGTCAATAATAATGATGAACGTAGTTAAAGAAAAAAGCTTTCCAACACATATTTCGAGAAAGATATAAGCGAGTTAAACTCAGCTCGAAATATCAAATGTGTATAATGTAAAAGTCTATATAGCTATACGACTTAGTCTCAATAGGAGATAGAATAGAATAGACTTCTGAGTGATAGATAAGTTTTAGTCTCCATATACCTTTTGTTGATGAAGTTCCTCCAAGCTCTCCTCAGTAGATCTTCGTCTTCAATCGATGAACGCCGTGAAGTCTAAAGATCAACTACACATTTTATCCTAATCCGGGACAGAGCTATAAGTAGACTAGAAATCAAGACTTATAGTTTTGATCACCTAAACTTGACAAACAAGCTTGAGATAGCAACGCTTGCGAGTTCGACCAAGCAGTGCTATAACAATCTCCCCCTTTGTCAATTTTAGTGACAAAACTATCAATACATATGGATTACAAAATAAATAAACTTTGTAGATTCTCATCCAAGATGCTTGATTTCCTTCGTTCTTCAACATTCCTTGAATTCTTCGTCACTCCAAGTACTCCAGTGATTCTAAACGTGTTCAACTCAGCATCATTGTTGTTGAAGATCCGTAACCATAACAATAAGAAAACAGTTGTTCTCAATTATTGTTACACAGTGTCATAGTATTATTACACAGCATCAAAGTTCAATTGTATCACAACTTTGACAATAATACTACGGTGATATGTATCACTCCCCCTTAGTCAATACTTCATCTCACAATGAAAACCACTCCCCCTTACATAATGATCCGTAAACCATATGTATGTAGTGTGAACTACAAAATAATTATCCCCCTTTTTGTCAATAAAAATTGGCAAAGGTACGAAAACTAGCGGGATCATAATGAAATTCTCAAAGAGATTATTCATGACTAAAAGAGAACATATCAACTTTTTTTCGATGATTTCACATAATCGAAACTTAGTGTCTTTATCAAGGAGTTTTATAAAGATACAAGATAACTCCTACAATATTCCACAGCCGCACTCCCCACAAAGATTTCGCAATTAAGTATAAGTTTTATTAAGAACTCTCTCCTAAAGAACAGTAAGAGTGACCTTACTTTTACGAGAAAAGAAGGATTTCTTTGGACATTAACAAATCACATGAAACATGAACTTGTATCCAGTAAACTCGAATAAATTAACCACAAGAGAACCTTAATGATTAATTTAGTCGGAAACGCTCAACATAAGAAAACCTACGGAGCCATACAGTACTTTCACATAGAAGTGGATCAGGGTAAGATCAATACTACGGAATATTCAAAAGTTCATTCTATCTTTTATCGATATTTGCATAAAGACATAATAGACTTCAATTTTGACATATATATGAGATAATAATAGTTCACGGACGTAAACACACATATCCCATACAAAAAAATTGCAATATATAAAACCATGAGATTAATACTGCAAAATCATCTTCTAAATAACTTAGAATTTAAATAAATAAATCAAAAACATTACAAGATGAAAATCGTTGGCAATGGCTATGTGTAATCTCAATATTTGCTATTCCAAACCCTAGTTATCCTTCTTAAGACACAAGAATAAATTATCATAAGAAGTTTCCTGGGAAAAATAAAATCAGGCTTCTCTGATAACTTCATACCTCTCCATGACGCCATCATAAAAGGTATTTTCGATTTCCTTGATCCTTTTGACCGTAGAAACTCCATGTTCATGAGTTAGAACATTCACCTTTCCATCAACAATGCGGGCAAGTTGTCAAGATTTGATGTAATCAGATATGAGCTTCTTCTGGTTCCGTATCAAGACCTTTTGATTTTCAAGGATTTTGGTCTGACCATTAAAGAGATAATTTATTTGCCGTTGAAGATTTGCAAATTCGACATTTGAGTTATTCTGAGAATGAATTAAATCCTTGACAGATTCACCAATCCAGGACTTTAGAACTTAAACCAACTCAGTTTGCAAACGGGTACGCAAACTTAAGTTCCGGACTTTGGTCACGTACGACAGTTCGCAAAAGGGTACGCATACTTTCATTCCGGACCTAACTCAGGTAAACCGTTAGCATACTGGTATGCAAACTTGGTTCCCGTACTGTGACAGTTAAAACCGTTTGTCCTACTGGTACGCAAACTTGGTTCCCGAACCCGAATCATACTACAACAGTTTGCATACTGGTATGCATACTGTGCTATATCCAGATAATGGTTATTTGTTCTAAACTCCCATTTCAATCATTGAAACATTCTTAGAAGACGACAATAGTTGTCTCACATAAACTTTTAGCTTATGAGTAATTTTCAAGTGATTGAATGATCAATACGAAACATTCCGAGTCTATATCAAATGACTGTCTCACACAAATCATGTAAGATGTTTCAAGGCAATTTTCACATGATCATCTTTTGACTCATTATTTAGTTTCCAACAAATAAATTCTTTTCCAACTAAACTCGTCAAGAATAATGATGAACGTAGTTAAAGCAAAAATCTTTCCAACACATATTTCGAGAAAGATATAAGCGAGTTAAACTCAGCTCGAAATATCTAATGTGTATAATGTAAAAGTCTATATAGCTATACGACTTAGTCTCAATAGGAGATAGAATATAATAGACTTCTGAGTGATAGATAAGTTTTAGTCTCCACATACCTTTTGTTGATGAAGTTCCTCCAAGCTCTCCTCAGTAGATCTTCGTCTTCAATCGATGAACGCCGTGAAGTCTAAAGCTCAACTACACATTCTATCCTAATCCGAGACATAGCTATAAGTAGACTAGAAATCAAGACTTATAGTTTTGATCACCTAAACTTGACAAACAAACTTTAGATAGCAACGTTTGCGAGTTTGACCGAGCAGTGCTCTAACAGTATCAGTTTTACTAAGAAAACTGTTATAAATTTAAACCCGTATTATATGTATTCATACAAGTAGCGGAGTAGCTATATACATATATACTTACGGATTAGTGATAAACATAATCTTATGTATATCATATGAAAATCTGTGTGACTCGTGAACCGGATCGGTATGCATACTCGTATGCAAACCATTCTTGAACTGTGGTTACGGAACCTGGGGTGAGTATCCAAATTGGTACGCAAACTTAAATAATTATGTGTTCCTAAACTAGGTAGCGTTTCCAAACCGGTACGCAAACCAATTTAGTTATGTGAACTCCGGAACCGGCGATAGTTTTAAAGTTTCCAAACTGGTACGCAAACCTTAAAAGTTCTGTGAAATCCTGAACTTAGGTTTGGTCAAAAGTTTTCAAACTGGTAGGCAAACCTAAAAAGCTTTGTGAACTCCGAAACTTGGTTTTGGTTTAAAGTTTCCAAACCTGTATGCATACTCTGACTGAACCGACTCACGAACTACTATGTATTTGTACTCATACATCTACTAACCTTGTCGATTATATTTTCAAGTGTGTTTAAATTATTTCTTCGAGATAATTAGCATTTGATTAATTATCTATTAACACTAAACTTATTTGATCACATGTTTATGACTCAGAGTTAATGTTTTATACGTTCATGAAATTGAAGATTAAGCTTTTAAGTTCAAACCGACTAGTTTCGGCTAACCATGTTGAACATAGTCTTTGTACACGGTTCGGTTACGGTCTCATCTAACCAGAGTGTATATCTTACTTATGTAAATCAGATTCAAAGATTTATCTAATGGTGGATATTGTTTGCTTGGTTTCAAAGCTATCTTAACTTGAACCTAAAGCAACCTATACCATTCATAAGCAATGGATTTAGAAGACTGCTGTTTAGATCAGATTCTAAAACAGTCATTGATGCTTTTAAAAATCTTAAAATTCCATGGTTTGCTTGTTCCAGATGGCAAAAAATATGTTGCACTGTCACAGAATGTGAATTCATCCACAGTTACAGAGAGGTCAAATTCTCATCTGACTCCTTAGCTAAAAGAGGTACTACTCTGAAAAGAGGAGACCAACAAATATTCTATATTATACCTTCTTTTCTAGGGAGCTTAGAGAATGAATATCATAAATACTATAGGTTTAAATAGCTGACCTCAAAAACTGATTGTATTTACTTTTAGTATTTGGATCACTTTGATCTTCATTTTTGTATTCATGTAACTCATTTTGGTTATCAATAAAAGTCTGTTATCAAGCAAAAAAAAAAAACTATACTTTGAATGTCTTTAAAAAAGGAACTCCAAGCAACTTGGATTTTTGAATCCTGGCACTACTTTTTGGTGTGTCCTAGTTGTATCTAGCGACTATAAAGACTTCATTTGGATTCGTGAAGCCATGTCCAGTTATCTTTCCTTGATAACTCGAGTATCCTGATCTTGATTGTTGTAGAGCTTGCTCCAACGATCAAGATAGATAGTAATCATCAAAGTTCTCTTTGTCTCAGACTTTGTTGATTCCACAAGTTTTATACTTGTGAGGTAAATAATAATCTAGGCTGCACTTCGGGTTGCATAAGTCCGGATTTTGAGGATAACTATTTTGTCATATTACTATCGATTTCCATCACCTTGATCATACGTTTGATTTTGATCATATGTTTCGATCGTAATCAGGAAATCAATTTTATATGCTTAATCTGTGGGAGGAAGATTTGGTTTAAAGTCTTCAATTGAGTTGAAGCAACTCTTAGTTGGTGTGACGTCATCTAAGGGAATAAATTATGCGGAGTCGTGCTGGGATTCAGGATGCGTAAGGAGCGCGATTGTACCTTAATCGGTGGGATACTTTTTAGGGCTCAATTACATTCCAGTCTGAAGTTAATTGGTAGTAGGCTAGTGTCTGTATCGGCTTAATACAGTTTGTTGTTCAATCTGGACTAGGTCCCGGGGGTTTTATGCATTTGTGGTTTCCTCGTTAACAAAACTTCTGGTGTATGTGTTATTTATTTTTCCGCATTATATTGTTTATCTTTATAATTGAAATATCACAGGTTATGCGTTGATCAATCATAGTAGAGACATCCGACCTAGTTTGTTGGATACGACTTGATTGATTCTTGGACATTGGTCTTTGGTACCGTCCAAGTTATCTCTTTATGATTAGGTTCACGGATTCGGTTCTGTAAACGTTCTAGTCGCAAGAGATAGAAATATAACTCTAAGATACTATTCCGTGATTGAGTTTAACTCTCGGAGTTGTATTGAGTTTGTCCATATATATTGCCTAAGAAAAAAGTGGTGTATTTTGGTGCCCCCGTGTTTTCAGTTCCAACACCTCCTCAAAATATTTTGACTTCGACCATCTTCCTACTGGTTTTGGCATAGAGGTCTATTGGCCTTTGCCGTACACCATTAATGTTATGGAATTTCAATATTTGAAAGATGAAGAACTTTTGATTCCTGAGTCACACCTTCAGTGTGGTTTCATTTTTCTCATTTCTTTATTTTTTCTCTAATTTCTTTTCTATACCAATCTTTCTCCAGATGAGTTGGAATCGAAAATTTTCGATTATATGCGTACTATTTTGTACCGGAATCATGATCTTTCCAGAGAAAGGAAGATTATCGTTAAAAAGCTTTACGCCAATTATGAAGTCCGAACTATTCCTGGCTCTTATCTAAAGAACATTTTTTGCAACGGCTCGGACCTTTGTCTGAGCTTTGAGCATGACATCCAGTCATGTTTTAAGGTTTAAATTGCGCTATATTTAACGATAAGTGCCCTTTTATCTTTTTTGGTCGTTCGGAACACGGTAATCATATTACCAGTTCTTTGAGGGTGAAGGCTTTTCCTTTTCCTCGTAAGTTTGATGAACAAAATCACATTCATTCTTTGCAGATTTGAACATGTGTTTGACATGCTGGTTTTCTTATTCGTTCCCTTTCATTCTCTCCAGATAAGAGGAAAGTTATGGAGCTCGGGTTTTTCTCTCAACCTGAAAAGAAAAGTATGGCTTCTTCTTCTCGGGTTTCAACCGAAATGCACTCTTCTCGATTCTAGACAGGTCATGTTGTTCGAGAAGAATCTATTGAATCCGATGGTGCGGTGACACTCAAATTTTATTGACTTCTTCTCGACTGACTGACCCACCTTCCTCATCGACTGAGCTTTTCGAGATCGAAACGCGGATGGCGTCAAAGATTGGCGTTGTGAGTAATTTCCCATTTTTAAGATATGGAAATCTGATGAATTTCCCTCTTTGCAATCTTTGAGGACTTCTTGCTCTCAGTTTAAATCTAGGCCCGATCTTGAAAGATCGAACAGCTCATGTTCGTCCAAGCTTATAAGGGATTTGAGCGCAAAATGTATAAGCTTATAAGGGATTTGAGCGCAAAGTGTATAAAGCACGAGCTAAACGAGAATCTCATTAAGGATCAAATTGTATAGTTAACTCGAGAGCTCAACAATGTTCACGAGCAGCTCGCCCTATCTGAATCTCTTCCCTTTCGTTCCTACGACATTTGGGAGAGCTCTGCTCGGGATGCATCTGTCAATGCCAATGCTGATGTTGGTTTTTAGAATTCTGAACACAATGATGGCAAAGCTCATCAATCCTCTTAGGAGTCTGACTTAAGACTTCTTTAATTTTAAAGTCTTTTGTGAAGCTCTTTATCTTTTTTCTTTTCTTTTTCTGAAGCCCCTCCCCCTTTTGGACTTTAATGGAGAATTATCCGCCTTAATGCGTTTATTTTCTATTAACATTTTTCCCACCTTTTGATGCTCCCCTTTTTTTAGGTTTGAAGGAATTTTCATGCTTGTATATTAATTTTTTGATAAATCGTTCTTTATCTGAGACAATTACCATAGCTTGAATTGTTTGATCTTCCTTTAGATCCTACTGTGATATAGCTTTACTTTTTTATGCCTTAGCTTTTTACCTGTAATTGGTTTTTTAGCTTGGCTGAATTTATTACTTGGCCGTGATTTTGGCTTTAATTTTCTTATCTGAGTTCCAGGTCTTATTCTCGACCTGACTTAGATTTTCCTGAGTAAAGTTAATTTTTCCCTAGATCTTTCACAGATTTTAACTTTTCTGCCTCGGGATTGGACATTAGCCTTTTAATTTTCCTTTTTGACTTAGTCTTATTTATTCTCTGCCTTCTAACAATAACAATAGAATATTTTATCGACCTGGATAGTCATTTTGTTAGAGCTCCATATGCGGTTTTTGATTTTTGACCTTTAGCTTTGAATTTGAACTTTAGTCTTTCAGTGTTTGCTTTTGACTTTTGGGTCTTTTGACTCAAATCTTATTTTACTTACCTCTCGTTATTTTTGAGTTTTATTTTATTTGATCTTTTATCCTTTTGACCTTTTAAGTCCTGGATATTTTTGACATTTTGGGCCTTAGATATTTTTAGGTTATTTGGTTGTTCGAGTTCGACCATTTTATTTTTCAGTGGCTCAGTTAGCTTTGCCAGCTCTGGCTGCCTTGCAGTCATTTTTATTTTTTTCCTTATGACTTAGTCAGCTTTGCAGCTCATTTTTATACTTTTCTCGAGCTCTATTTTTGAGATTGTTTATCCAGAATTTTCGCTTATCTTTTATTTCTCTTATTACTGCCGCTAAGATAATGGGTAATGGGTCTTATGAGTTGCTTACCTTATCTTCTTGTGATGTGGGCTTTACCGCTATAGCAGAGATAACCAGGTCTTATTTCCGAAGGTATCAAGGACTCTCAGACTCGTCAGGGGTCCTAGCCCTAGGTTCGGATCTCTCTAGTGTGTGATGTGAGTATGTGCTTAGTGGTATAAATAAGTCCTCCTTGTTTCCCTATAAAAACAAGCTGACCGAGTCGGGTGTATTTCTCACTCGCTTTCTTTGTTTTCTCATTCATCTTTCTTTACTTCGAGGGTTAGGGTTTGGTGAAGAGATAGTTAGGGCACAATATGGGAGCTAACATTGAGTTAGAAGAAGGATGGGAAATCATTCAGAAACAGATCACAAAGCTGATTAACATTATCGAAGGTGTTCCTGAATCATCAATGGATGCTTCGATTCACGCAACAGTTTACACTATGTGCACTCAGAGATATCCTTATGACTATTCTGCAGAAGTTTACCACAGATACAAAGGCGTTTATAACGATTACCTGAGTTCTAAAGTTTTACCAGCTATTCAAGAGAAGAATGATGATGTACCTATGTTGCAAGAGCTTGTTAAGAGGTGGGCTAACCATAAGGTTATGGTAAGTAAACTCTGTCGATTTTTTAACTATCTCGACCGTTTTTACATTCCTCGGAGGAAGCTTCCATCACTGAAAGATGTCGGGTTTGGTTGCTTTCGTGAAATTGTGCATGAGAATATGAAAGTGAAAGTTAGGGATGCTGTTATTGTGTTGATTAATCAAGAACGCCAGGGGAAGGAAATTGATAGGGCTTTGGTCAAAGATGTCTTAGAGATTTTTGTTGATATTGGGAATGTGAATGGCAAAGAAAATTTGGATTATTATGTTAATGATTTTGAAACTGCGTTTTTAACTGACATGGTCGATTATTATACTCGGAATGGTTCTAGTGCGATTACTGCTGTAGAATGTTTTCGAAGGGAGAAGGATACCATTTCTTACTATTTGCATTCCAGTACTGAGGAGAAGTTGTTGAAACAAGCTCAAGGTCAGGTGTTGGCTGAAAGTTCTCAAAAAGCTGAAAGTTCCCAAAAAGTTCTTGAAAAGGAGGTGCAATGTGATGCTTAGTGGTGATGAATTAACTTGATGATCTCTGGAGGATGTACTTTTTGAAGATGGAAAGGTAAGTAACAATGATGGGGAGAGATTATATATAAAAAATAGATTATGACTCTAAATTACTGTTAATTGGCATTGTTTAGTTAATGTTAATGTTTTAGCAGGGATTTTTAATTTTATGGTTACAGTATTCTGTGAATGTTAGCTTTGACTATATACGTAACTTAATCATGACTTGCTTGAGCATTGTGTCGAAAAATTGTGTGCATAAGGTCTTGATTTGATGTCTTACAGCCTCTGCTGTAGGAAGTGGGAAACTCCCCCTCCACCTTTCCTCTTTGAATAGGGAGAACCATCGAGGCCTTATCACATAGGTGTTGTTTCCCGAGTGGGTTATAGTCTGAATGTGTATGCTCTGAGTTAACAACTCTCCTCGTTTCTTTGTGTTGGTTGTTAATGCATCCTGGTTTGGCTTAGATGTTTCTTGATTTGTTTATGCGTGATTAGCATGTCTATTTACTCCATAACAGTAAATATTGAATGGTTAGCCACTTTGTTTCAAGGCTCAATCTGTCACTTTTCCAAACAAAAACTGTTTAGTGGATGCTGTTGTTGACAATTTGGTGATTACATGTGTCGCTTTTGTCAATTCTTTATTTTGTTGGAGCCAATGTTCTATCTATTTGCTGATTGGGAGAGCTTAACTACTAGATATTATATGCTTCAACGATGTTGATACCACTCTTGTTGGAAACACGTTTCTGATGTTACAATCTTTGACTACATTCATGTGTTTTTCGAATCCTTCTATTCCATCTCATGGGTGTCATTATTCTTGAGTCAAAGCATTGAGTTTCCAATTCCAGGGATTATGAACTTTAGACAATAGCGTGACTGTACTAGGAGTCTAGAAGAGAGATCTTTTGAAAGAGTTAGCTGAAAATTTGGCAAGGATTTGGTTGAGTTAGAATCTACTGCCATTTAGGTTTAATACGAAATTGATTTGTTCTCTTTAACCACAATTGTTGGGTTCTTTTGGAGAATTTATGTTTTCTCTTTCACTCCACTTTAGCGTGAACCTTAGATAAGGACCAACATGCCCTGATGACCCAAGCGCAACAAAGCTTGAGTTTTAGTTTTATGGAAACCTTTGCATTGGCACTCAATTCCATTTGAATGGCTCTCATGGTGTTCTGCTCCAATTGGATTGTAAAAAAGAGTGGTGTTAGGTTAGCATCTAGATGTTATTTTTGTTGGAATGTAGATTGTGATTTTTGCAAAATTATCTGAGTTGGTTGGGTAGAATGTTTAATTTTCTTAATCCTACAAGTGTGATGTGTTTGTATTTGCGAAGTCCCAAAGTTTTGTTATTCAAGAGATCTGGTATACTGCTGCACACTGATGGAAGTTTGGTTTCTTAGAAATAGTATCCGAAGGGGTTATTCCTATGACAAAAATTACAGCTAAGAATAATGCGCTTAGGGTAGGAAGGAGGTTACAAAACGAAAGGCTGTATGTAAAAATAAAACACAACTTATGATCTTCAGGTTCTTCATTACTTTGGTATCGGGTATAGACCAACTCAAAGAATGAGAATTATTGAATGTAGGTTTTAATTGTCAAGTGTTGGTTATTTTCTCTTGTGCTGTGACAGTGCATCAAGGGCATAGGTTTAGCTGGGTTTTTGCTTTATATGTAGAGATAATATTGGTGTTCTGAAGGGTGCTGGTTGTGGTGGTTTGGATATTACTTTGTATGTTGCTTGAATGAGCTGCTGCGGTGTTGTTGTGAAGGGTGCTGGTTGTGCTGGTTTGGACATTACTTCGTACTGTCTAGATAGCTGAAGTTTTTGCTTTTTTTGTGGCACTGGAATGAGCTATTGCGGTGTTGTGAAGGCTGGTTGTGGTGGTTTGGATATTACTGCTTACTATCTAGCTGAAGTTTTTGCTGTTTTTGCAGCTGGAATGAGCTATTACTCAAAGAATGAGTTAAATGTAAACATGTGGATGGGATATTTGCTGTTTTTGTTTTTGAGATACTCCCTGGGTCGTCTTTCCTTCATGGTGTTATATATGTAAACATTGTGTTATATCTGAGTTGTTTTTCGAAGTTGAAGTGCCTGATACAGCTTACTTCAGATTCCTGGATTAGGTTTTGAGATTTCAGTTTTTTTTCAGGATTGTGGAGGAAGATTTATTTTATTTTTTTCTCGAAAAAATGCTATTAAGATGGTGCTAATTAGCCAATGGCAGCTCAAATGTACCCTTAGGTACCGACTTCCTAGCTGAAGATGCGCTCTATATTGATGCAAGAATGATTCATTGGCCACACTATTGCTTATTGGGTTGGTCAAATCTACTCGCTAATCGTTCTCACCAACAATTTCCCTCTCCTCGTTTCAGCTCTGGGACATCATAGCTGATCCGTTCGACAGCTATGGATAAGTTTCTGCAGCTTCAAGTCAAGAACTTCATTTATCCAAAACTCTGTACGCACTTCTTATGATGAATAAGTTTCTGCAGCTGTGGATAAGTTTCTTAGATATCAAACGTCTCCTCCCTCCCCTATTAGCTATTCCAGCTTTGTACGACGAGACGTTCCCATGCCTTCAAACAACCGGTGGCACGACAAGGCAATTGATCCCACAGCTCATGGTGTTGTGAAATGGGATTGACAAACCTGCATTACAATGTCTATGCTCTTAAAAGGAACTATCACAGACTCGCAGCTCAAAACCACTCCCATTTTTTCATAAGCAAAATTACGAATGAAAATCCTTTGCAGTGACTTATTGCATCTGTGATAGCATCCAGTGTTGGGATTTGGGGGTATCTACAGGGAATGCTTACATGGTACATATATGAAAGAAAAACTAGATAAATTTAGGCAGGGGAGATTGACACTCTGCCCAGACATAGATAAAACTACCTAGGTGGGGTTCTGAAACCCTCATACTTCCTCAAATTACAAAAGGAATAATTCTAACAAAGAAAAGTAAAAGACTACACTCTGAGTATCAAGAGTTGAGATCATCAGGTAAACTCGTATATAATGCAGGAGTAGTTCCATGCTTTCTTTCCTCTGAACTGTTTGCCAGCAATTCGGTTTAATCTCTCTCTCTCTCTCTTGTAGAGATCGTGCAATCTTAGCTCTCTTTGCAACTTTAGACATATTCTTCTTGTGCAACTTTAGGCATATTCTTCTTGTGCTCATTTTGTTTGTTGCTGGTACCACTCAGTCTTCTTCTTTTTTTATGGCAGTTCGGGCCTTAAACTTTCCTCTATCTTCCCTTCCTGCTTTAACTAATTCTAGCCTCTCTTCTTTGGTCATCTTCCTTCTTATTTCAGTCTCGAGAACTGATGCATTCCTTGCTTAAGACTTAATTCCTCAGAACTGGGAATCTAAGTGCAGGTGCCTTTGCTTCTCCGCCCCTCCTTGACAGTCGATGTTGATGTAAAGCATGCTTTGCTCTTTCCTTGGCCTTCAGCTCCTTGATCCGTTTGAAATCTTCATTTGATAGGATACCATCTGTCAAATCTGATGATTCAATTTCCCTTGTTGATTTTGCTATCCTCTTAAGGGCCCTATGACTTTTATAAGCATTCAATTCCCAAGCATAGTCGCTTAGCTTCCTTTTACATTTGTTAGAATTCTCCTGCTCTTCATCCTCATTGCCATTCCCGTGCCCCTCCGCACCATCAGATTCTTCTTCCTCGAATTGATCACTTCCATTATCATCATCAACACCTACATCACTTTCTCGGTTTCATCATTATCTTCCTCGCTGAGCTGAGTATGTGCATCGGCCGTTGTCACAGTAGCTCTCCCTCATCATTGTCGGACACACTTGGATCTGAATCACCATCATCATTTCTTTATCTTCACAAGAGTCGTCCTCACCATCATCATTTTGGTAATAGCTCAAGACAGACAGATTACTAGCAAAATTCACTTCTCCGAAGGTCTTTGGCTGTGTCTTCAGGGTTGTAGGGCGATCATGGTCCTTCTTAACCATCCATGAAGGGCATACCTCTCTGAATAAAGTGATCATGAACGAGCAGCTGTAGATATAGCTTTCTCATGTGAGTTTCTATACAGGACCAGATCTTGCAGCAAACATTTTCTCATCAACAGAGGAATATGGAGACAGATTTCCCTTACAGCATCCAGTCCAACAGTGATTTCCTCTGGTCGAGACTTATCATGCACAAACTGGTTAACCACTTGTCTAAATAATGGTTCAACCGCATCGGGAGGAACCATATCATGGCAAGCCTGAACTGCTGATACAAGCAAATCAGTAATATCAGGTTGATGAGGCTGGACACATTTCTGAAGAAAAGGATAGAAGTTCAACAGAATCAAGGGATGGAGTCCAACAGTCCGCTCAATTACTTTTAATATCATCATCCTCACCTCAAACCACTCATTACAAGTCTGGAGACGGGAGAATAGCTTCTCGGCGAACCCCTGCGCATCAATCAAATGGTTAAGTGGTGAATAATAATTCGGTGTATCCTTTTCTGAGTTAGCACGTTGCTGCCTTTTCATGCTGCGGATTGCACAAACTTAGCTTGCTTTTTTTCTTGCCAGCAAGTGTATACCTCTTATAGACATCCTCCCTCTGAAGAACAACCTGGGCTGGGGATTTTTCTCATCTTCACTGCTATCAGCATCACTATAGTCTGCTGCCTCTTTGGTCTTTTCAAATCCAAGAAAAAACTTCCAAGCAGCATTCACAATCTTGAATGATGGATGAAAACTTCTTCATCAAAATCTTCTTCGAAAGATCACAGAGCACAATCAGAGCCCTCTTAGCTTTCTCTTCATCCTCTTCCTGTAGAATTGTCAACAAGGCATTCTGAGTTTCATTCATATGCTTCTGTGGAGCACTATGAATGACATGTGTGCTATCTCCTAAAGCTTGAAGCTCCATGAACAACCCAAGTGTCTCTCCAAAATCAACAAACTTTCAATTAACTAGTAAAATCAAGGCTTTAGTAAGATGACATCGCAGCGATGGTGGCAAAGACTTGGCAGATGAACCCAACAAATTAGCTAATCTACATGGATAATCAGATAAGCCAGTTAAATAATGGATAATAAGGAGTAACATGAGCTAAAAACATAACCATGTCACCAAGATCTTTACCAACAGCAGTAGGATTACCATTAATAGAAGAACTTAAAGCGGATTGTTGCTGAAACAAAAAAAACAATGTATCAAAATGTTTCAATAAGAGCTAATTCAGTTTCATATCCTTCTGGATCAATCTTCATCTTGTGTTGTGGTGTTACAATTAGTTCAGTCTCAGCTTTGGCTTAATACCAGTGCTCAATCAAGCCTTGAAAAGGAACACTCTGGGGCAAACTGCAGTCAAGAGATGACAAATTAAACCATCACTGAATCAAGGTCTCACAAATCATTAACTGTGAAATTAGACATTTATGTAATAAGTGCCTGAATGAAAATCCCCAAATCGATGCCAATACAATTCATAAGTTCAATTTTAATTTTAATTGAATCAATAAGAAGATAAGAATTAGATCTGGCAATCAATTGAAACAGAAACGAGTTGAGTACTGATTTTCATTAACAATAAAAACATTTCACATTCATCTAATTGATTTCCAGGTACTACATGTGAAACTAATAAGAACAGCAAATTGAAACCCTAGTCTCAACATTCTTTACAAAACAGAAAAGGCAAACCCTAACCCCCAAATCCGTAGAGAGTTCTTCCTTGTCTCTTGAGAGCATAGACAACATCCATAGCAGTGACGGTCTTTCTCCTGGCATGTTCAGTGTAGGTAACAGCATCACGAATCACGTTCTCCAAGAAGATCTTAAGAACACCACGAGTCTCTTCATAAATCAAACCACTAATACGCTTAACACCACCTCTTCTTGCTAATCTTCTGATGGCTGGTTTAGTGATTCCCTGGATGTTATCTCTCAGCACCTTCCTGTGCCTCTTTGCTCCTCCCTTTCCCAAACCCTTTCCTCCTTTTCCTCTTCCTGACATTTTTTCTTCTCTAAAAAATTTCTCTACTGTAAATGTTTTAGATGATTTTAGATTTTATAAAGATTGATTGTGTATTTGTTCACAGGAAGAGATGGGGTATTTATAGCTTTTTTGGTTGAATTATGTCTGTTAGATTGGAGTCCGATCCGTATGAGGGATGTGTTTTCTGTTTTGATCGTTAGATTATAAACACTCGAACTTGATTGGTTTAGATAAGAGTTTACGGATTGAGGGAAGACATAAGGGTTTGTGCTTTCTTTGGTTTGATATCTTCCGTTAGATTATGGATCCGTATGAAGGTTGTATTTCTTTTTATGGTCGTTGGATTATAAATTCTTTAAGATGATTGGTTGAGGTGAGAGTTGTTCGGATTGAGAAATGAGTATTAAAGTTAGAGATTGTGAACCGGTAGATTGATACTCGATCCGCAACTTATGTTTTACCTGAACTTTGTTCGTTGGATTAAGAAATGCTTATTTTTGCTTGAGGATCCACAGTGCTCGTCATTGTTTATTTATTTATTTTTGCTTCGAAATAAAAGAAATTTTATTTTGAAAAAAAAGTGTTCGTTATTGTTGGGCATATCGCTGATTAAAAAAAAAAACACATGTATTGTAGTGGGATTTTTCATATTTATTAAACCTCATGAATATTTGAGGTTGGGCATTTTTCTCTTTGATCAACAAGGCTAGTTAAAGAGTGGGTATATGTGCACCCCTTGTTAACCGGGGTGCACATTCCTCCCTTCCTCATTCGCTTCCTACAAACACGGTTTTGTAATTTTGGAAATTTCATTTATATCAAATTTTAATTTAGAAAATTTAAGCACAAATTCTTGGGGTATATTATTTATATGTGTTTACTTTTGAAACCCAATAAATATATCCTTATACTAAAATAAATATATCTCTACTTTTTAATAACCTTATCCATTTAAAATTGGGTTACCTTAATACCCTCACCCATATAATATTTTTCTTTATTTCAAAATGAAACAAATTTCTTCCTCTACCACTTCACCACCACCACTAGCACCACCACCACCAACATTCAACTACCATTCCACCACCACCGTTCAACAACCACCACCTACCAACCGCCACCACCACTCCTTCACCATTACACCACCAGTCCTCCACCACTACTAGGCCGTCGCCGCCACCACCACTAGTCCGCCGCCGTCACCACTGGTTCAGATATTTTTGTATCAACAACAGTAGTTGATCCAAATAAAAATAGAACCAACGGTAGAAGTTGATCCAATTTAGGGGATCAACAATGGTAGTTGATAAAAAAAAAAAAGGATCAATAGTAGAAGTTGATCCAATTTAGGGGATCAACAATGAAAGTTGATCCATGTAAAATGGAGTGAACTTGGCGTGAGTCGAACACGCATCATCTGACATGGAGTCAGTCATGCTACCATTGCACCATAAATTCAACATCTATGAAATCCAAGCATTTAAACTACAAGCATAATTATATCAATCCAAGGAAATGCAGTCAACAATAGGAGTTGATCCAGTAGTTGATCCATAAAAACTAGTGTCAACAACAATAGTTGATCCCATAAAAATAGCTGATATCAGGCATTGTTGGTGATTGCAGTACCTGATACATACATAATCCTCAATGTAGTAGTCCCCAAATCTGCTCCTGAAGCTAAAATATTTGCAAAATAAGCCACCACCAGCACTATTACTTCTCTCTGCATAATTCCATATATATTCCCTGTAATTCCTACACATTCATCTAATCATTTTAATCACAATCCATTAGAAGCATACCTGATGAATAGGTGGGTATGTAGAATTAGTACAAACAGGATCTTTTCCCTCTTCAATTGATGATACACATTCAATATTATCACGGATTTCCATCACATTTAATTAACCAAATGTGGAGCAGATCCGGCCAGCACCAAAAACACCAACCTCCACCATTACTGACCCTATGAATTCCACCATAAAGATTAAAGTTTTCAAAATCGTAAAATTAGTTTTCATAAATTTCAGATCTGAAATCGGTTAATTAAAACTTTCGATTGATTTAAATCTCAAATCTGAATGGTAACAATGGAGACTGTAGTGGTGGTTCTGGTGGTGGTGGTTACAGCGATGAAGTTGGTGGTCGTCGGTTCGAGTGATTTTTATCTGCTGATGAAACGAAGAAGGAGAAGAAAGATGAAACGAAAAAGAGGAAGAAAGAAGGGAAAGGTTAAATAAGGGATATTATGAATTATATTTTTATTGAAAATTTTAATTATGCCACTAGGGATATTTGTGAAGTCTGTTAGGGATATTTGTGAAGGCCCATCAGAAGTAAGGACAATAATTCAATTTCCACAAATTCTTGCGTCATACTTTATCTTCTTTTAATCTTTAACTTGCATATTCTCTACTAGTAATAACTTTCTCTCTCTCTTCGTCTTATCTAGAACCCATGAATGAATGTGAATGAAAACATGAGGTAGAAGTACAGGACACTTAGACCTTACAAAATCTTTCATGGCTTCATTCATTTGTACCTTCAAAATAATTCCAACTTCTCAAAGGATTATTGTCATCTTTTTTATTTATTATGAGGAAAACATTATTGCTTTGTAGAATTGAAAACTAGTATAAATTAAATAATCGACTGTTATTTTGTTATTTTTGATCAATCCAAAAGAAATGGATACTTTTCGTGATTGTTTTTCGAAGATAAAAACGTATACTACGCTTCTGCTAATCAACTATGAAAACAAAAAAGGAAGTAGGAGGAGGAGCAGACAGTGGGAAGGAGGTTTATAAGAAAGTGATAGTAGTGATAATGGAGCAGATAGTGGGGAGAAGTCAGATGAGGTGGAGGATGAAGTTAATTCAAGGGAAGTAGTGGTTGGTATTGGGGTCTAAATTGGTGAATTGGAACATAAGAGGTCTGAATTTTTATTACAAGCAGGTGGCAGTGAAAGATTTGATACATGCTCATAGGTGTCTTATGTATAATTCAGGAAACTAAAATTATACAAATGTTTGGTTTGTAAGGCAGATGCGGTACAATTCAGATTTCGACTGGAGATTTTTACCTTCTCAAGGAGTGGCTGGTAATAGTGGGGGTCTCTTAACCATTTGGGATAGTTCTAGAGTGGAGTTGTTGGATGAGAGACAAGGAATAAATTATATCTCTGTTTTGCTAAAGTGTATGGCTACTGGATCTACTTTTATTTTGTCCAATGTTTATTCTCCTTGTGATTATGTCCGGATAGAGGAGTTTTTGGAGGATTTAAAGGAGGTGAGACAGTGAAATGATGCAGCTTGGTGCATTGTTGGTGATATGAATACAGTAAGAAGCAATTTAGAAAGAAACAGGGGTTATGGGGATGAAAGGAATATGCAGTTCATTTATGATTTCATCTCAGACTTGGAGTTGGCTGATTTACCGTTAAATAGAGGGGCTTTTACATGGAGTGACAAACAGAGATCTCCATTACTGCGTAGATTGGATAGATGTTTATTTGATCATGCTTTTGATATAAATTTCAGTAGAGCTACGCATACTGCATTGGTACAGGCTTGTTCAGATCATAATGCTTTGTTGATTGAGCTGGATCCAGAAGTCATGTTTAGATCATCTTTTAAGATAGAACACTTTTTACTGAAACATAAAGACTTTGTAAGTAACATCGAGATCTGGTGGAGAGAGATGCATTTCAGTGGTACTCCGAGTTATGTCTTGTTCAGGAAGTTACAAAACTTGAAGTTTTTCTTAAAGCAGTAGAGCAGAAATACCTTTGGTGACTTGAAGAAGAAAGAAGATAGCAAAGCTGCAAACATCAATAGGCTAACTCTACAGGAGGAGAGTGGGGCTTTTTCAGAGGCTGATTTTTTGGAAATAGTCATTGAGGAAATAAAGTTGAATGATATCAAAGTGGATAGAGATAGACAGGCTTTTCAAAGAGCTAAAGTTCAGGGCTTTTTGGAAGGAGATAAGAATACAAGTTTCTTTCATAGGATGGCTAATGCTAAAAATAGTAGATGCACTATTACTAAATTGGAGGTCGATGGGGTGGATGTTTTTAATCAAGACATTATAAAGGCGGAACTTCACAGATATTATACATGTCTTTTCACTTATTCTCATTCAGTCATGTCGTGTTTTGATAAGTTAGATTTCCCACAAATTGATCAAGCTCATAATATTTGGTTGGAGAGACCTTTTGAAGAAGAGGAGGTGCATAATGTGGTTAATAAATTTGGTGCTAATAAAGCACATGGGCCGGATGGATATACAATGGAATTCTACAAACTTTGTTGGCATATTTTGAAGGATGATGTGATGCTTGCTTTACAGGAATTTCCTGTGAAAGGAGTGGTGGACTGGAGGTTAAATGTATCTTTTGTCAAGCTTATTCCAAAGAAGGAGGATTCTTCGACGGCCAAAGATTTCAGACCATTTAGTTTGATTAGCAGCTTTTACAAGATTTTGTTTAAGGTATTAGCAGAGAGGTTGAAGATTGTTATGCCGAAGTTGGTATCACACTCTCAGGGAGCTTTTATCAAGGAGAAGCAGATTTTGGATAGTATATTAATTGCGAATGAATGCATTAATAATATAATGAAGCAGAGGAAACCTGGTATTTTATGTAAAATCGATATGGAGAAAGCATTCGATAATGTGAATTGGAATTCACTTTTTGTGATTCTCAAAAAACATGGTTTTGGTGATAGATGGGTGAAGTGGCTATTCTGGTGTGTAACTTATACTCAATTATCTAATCTACTTAAAAGTATGGCTTTTGATATAATCAAACCCTCAAAGGGTATTGGACAGGGAGACCCTTTGTCTCCTTTTATTTTTATTATGGTAGTGGAGATCTTAGCTAAATTGCTGTATGAGGTTGCTCAAGATGCCAGACTTGGTGGTTTTTAGGTAAAGGAATGAGTAACTGTGGTCTCTCATTTGCAGTTCGCGGATAATACTATAATTTTCTTAAATGCTTCAGGAGGTTAGAAGACTTCTTGTTGTGTTGGTAATCTTTGAAGTGTTAACAGGGCTAAAGCTCAATCTGGAGAAGAGTTCAATTACAAGTATTGGTGCTGATGACTTAGTAGAAGATTTGGAAATAGAATTTAAATAAATAGATCTAAAAATATGCAAGATGAAAAACGTTGGAAATAGTTATGTGTAATCACAATCTTTGCTATACCAAATCCTAGTTATCCTTCTCAAGAATAAAATCCTCAAAAGAAGTTTCCTAGTATTTAAAGTCTTTGAAGAATTCCTTATCATATCCAACTCCTTATCAATGACCGGGAAAGGAACATACGGTTCATGAATGAAAGAGTTAGTTCCTGCAAACCTGGTAGGCTGTTGATTGATAAGAGCATCTTGAAATTTGAGAGATTTCTGTAAAATCTTCTTTAGTCCCTGCACCTCCTTCTTGGAATTCTTAAGTTCTCCCAGAAGATTTTAAAACCTTTTATGATTGGAGTAATCCGATCTAGATTTCTTCTAATTCTTCCGTTTCCTCTTAAAGGAAGAGACCAAAGGAAAAGACATCTCTTTCTCCTTGTTAGTTATGTTAGAGCACTACTCAGTCAAACTCGCAAGCATTGCTATCTCAAGATTGTTGTCAAGTTTAGTTGCCAAAACTATAAGTCTTGATTTCTAGTCTACTTATAGCTAAGTCTCGGATTAGGATAGTAAGTGTAGTTGATCCTTAGACTCCACGGCGTTCATCGAATGAAGACGAAGAACTACTCAAGGGAACTTGTGGAACTTCATCAACAGAGAGGTATGTGGAGACTTGAACTTATCTATCACTCAAAAGTCTATCTATTATATCTCCTATTTCGAGACAAAAGTCGTATTGCTATATAGACTTCAATTATATACATGTGCTATTTCGAGCCGAGTTTAACTCACTTATAATACGTGTTGGTAAGCTTTCGCTTTGGCCAAGTTCATCTTATATTCTTGACGAAAGTCAAAAGAAGATCATGTGAAAATCGCCTGGTAACATCTTACATGATTTGTGTGAGACAGTCGTTTGATGTAGACTCGAAATGTTTCGTATTGATCATTCGATCACTTGAAAATTGATTTGAAGCTAATGGTTTGTGTGAGACAGCTATTTTCGTCTTCCGAGAATGTTTCAATGATTGAAATAAGAGTTTAGAACAATTGGATATAAGCATAGTATGCGTACTTGCGTATATATAATCCAAGTCTGGGAACCATGGTCTGCATACCCGTATGCGTACTGCTTGGTTTGGTGAAAGTCCGGGAACCTTGTATGCATACCGGTACGCGTACTGGCGTGAGGTTCAGGTCCGAGAATTTCTGCTGAGTTTGGAAGGTATGCGTACCAGTTCGCGTACCGGCGAACCAAAACTTAGTCCGGCCATTTAGGTATGCGTACCCGTTTGCATACCTGAGTGGATAATGTTCTAAAATCGGTTTGTTTATGAACTAATACATTTATATAATAAGGAATGCAATCTTTTGCAAACCGAGGCTATACTGTTCATGACCTTGATTCGAGTGAATCAAAATCGATTTTGCTTCAAACGTGTCTTGTATACTTCTATGAGAATATAAACAATTGAGAAACTCTAGAACTAGTTTCATTTGAGTCATTTGAACTAGTTATGGTTAAGATAAATAAGGTTGATATGAGAGTGTTCATATAGCTAACCTCGGTTAACTACTGTTGAGCCAACATGGTGTACACATTTAGGTACGCTTACATAAACCTAAATGAGGGTACATTTCATTTGTGTATAACAAGCTAAGTTCGATCTAATAGCTGAAAGATATTAACTTGAATCTAATCAGGTTTTCATCTAACGGTGAATATTGAATGCTTTGTTACCAAGGTAACTTAGATTGCAAACCTTGATTTGAAAACTATATAAAGGAGAACTCTAGCAACTGGGAACCCTAATCCCCACACCTCCTGTGTGATGCTAGTTGCGACTAGAGTCGATTCTCCTTTAACCTTAGGTTTTTCACGAAACCCTGTAGGTTAACGACTTGAATACTTCATTGAGATTATGAAGCCAGACCCAACTATTTTCTCTGTAGTTGCGTGTTATG